>BRDA01005884.1:58008-69953 GCA_036984385.1 Crenuchus spilurus | reverse complement strand
GGTCTGAAGCCTATTTTTCTTTCAACTGCCCACAAGCTCATTGATTGGCTCTGCCATTTCATGCTAATGTGCGATTGGCCGTCCAGTGGTCACTCTATCAAACAGGCATCTGGACTTGCAAACCAGTGTTTTGCGATTTGCCCATAGTCCGTGTTCACCTGCCACTGTAAGTTGTTAACATGTACGTTTGTTCTGCCTGTTTCACATCAGATACATGTATTTTAATATCAGAGGTTTCATATTAAAATTCATTAACATTTGAGTCTGTGTCTGTGCGTCTACAAGTCTGTGATAAACCATCCATTTATGCCTCTAAGTTTAACTATTGTCAAAATATTTCAGAATTTCTGCTTATTTTTACTCAAAAATGAGGTATAATTCTGTGTAAATTAGGTCAAAAATGTAAAATAACAAAACGCCACTCAAAACTGGAACATATTAAACATGGAAGCTGTTCTCTTGCTTTTTATTCTTATTAAAAAGTGGACATGTTAAATACGGGATCTGTGGTGTGCCCTCCATAAAGTCTGGAACAAAGACACATTACTCTTTGATATGTTCCTCTGCTCAGTTAAATATTTCTAAGCAAATCAATCACACATACACATTTCAGGCTTTAATCTAAGAGTATCTGCATACATTTTAGTTTCACCATGTTGAAATTACAAGACTTTTTTTTAATACACAGTCACCCTTATTTCAGGACATCATAATGTTAGTCTTGCTTCTCAGCTTTCAAACTCTGACCATAGTTGCCAGTACTCAAAATGAAGACAAGTGCTGTGCCAATGACAAAGAAGCTATCGAAGCCTTGAGAAACTTTGGGATTACTTAAATAAACTGTGAAGAATATAATTAAGACTCTGCACTGGTGAGCCTTTTAATCAGAAAAACGTGCTGGCAGGCCAAGGAAGAGGACCACCACTGAGGCCAGAAGATCCATATAATGGTAAAACTATTCTCAATAGTCTTTGTGGTAGATCAAAAACAAACTTTAGGATGTGTGTATTTGTCAGACTGCTATCCGCAGAAGACATCATGAACAAGAATACACAGGCTGCACTAAAACATGCAAAAACAGAATGGTCAGATTACAGTTTGCTAAAAAGTACTTAAGAGTGTACAGGATTCTGAAAAACATGTACTGCAGACAGAAGAAATCAACATTACCTGTATCAGAGTGATGGCAAGAGCAAAGTGTGGAGACAAAATGCCCATGATCCAATGCATATCATCTCATCTGTGAAACATGGTGGCATGGGCATCATGGCTCAGGCATGTATGTCTGCTGCAGGTACTGGAGCACTTGTCTACACTGAAGATGTAACTACTGCAGGCAGTAGCACAGTTTACTTCATAGGGACAAGTTCCAGTAAAGGCCTCCAAACTCACTGGACAGTGTTTCAGCCTACACAGCAAGATAATGATCTTAAACATACTGCTAATGCCAAGTTCTCACTACATGACTTTGAGTCGTCAATCATGAAATATTTGCTGGGCATCTGCAACTAATCGGTGATCAATCTACAAGTGTCTTTCAGCAGTTCACACTGCACGACTGAGGGAGGCCAGAGTAATCCCCAGACGTGCCTCTGAGCAGAGGTTTTTGTTGTCGACCTACAAAAAACTGGTCAGCGACTGGAAAACTGGGCTAAATTTGTGTAGTATGAAGTAGGCATAAAGCAAAACGTGTTATTTAAAGAAAAAATTAAAATAAATAAAAAGCAAAGCTCTTAAATAAGCCAGCTAGTTGGCTAATTTCAATCCAATTGAGCATGTGTTCTTTATGCTGAAGACTAAATCTGAGGGCCTGAATCAAGCAAAACTAAAGATGGCTGCATTAAAGAATCACCAGAGAAAATACTCAGCACCTGATGTTTACAGTCGTGGCCAAAGGTTTGAGAATGGCACAAATTTTAGTTTTCACAAAGTTTGCTGCTTCACTTTTTTAAGAACCTTTTGTCAGATGTTTAAATGGTATTATAAGCATTCCATACATTTTTTTTTTACTTTTTATTGACAAATACATCCAGTTTAAAGACTTCAATTTTGACCCTTCTTCTTTAAAACTTCTGCAATTCACCTCGGCATGCTGGATATCAGCTTTTGTGCAAAATCTTGAGTGATGGCAACCCATTCTTACCTAATCCGTGCTTGGAGTTGATCAGTTTTTGGGTTGTCCACCCTCTTTTTCAGGACTGACCATAGGTTCTCAATGGGATTGAGATCTGGGGAGTGTCCTGGCTATAGACCCAAAATTTTCATGTTTTGTTCACCGAGCCACTTGTTTATCACTTTTTTTCTTGTGACATGGTGGTCTATCATTCATTCATTCATTCATTCATTCATTCATTATCACACCCGCTTATTCCTTATCAGGGTCGCGGTTAGTCCCCTACCCCCTCACTGGGCGCAGGGCAGTGCATTACATAAATCAACTAAGCCCAGGACAGGGCGCCAATCCATCGCTGGGTGACACACAGACACACACACCTACGGACAATTTAGATAACCCATTTCACCTGATCCCCATGTTTTTGGACTGTGGGAGGAAACCGGAGTCCCCGGAGGAAACCCACGCAGACACGGGGAGAACATGGAAACTCCGCTCAGATCGGGACTCGACCCCAAGACCCCAGCGCTGAGAGGCGAAAGTGCTAACCACTAAGCCACCGTGGTCTATCATCATGCTGGAAATAGCTGTTCATCTCTAAATTGCTCCTGAATCGTTGGGAGAAGTTGCTATTGGAGGATGTTTTGCTACTATTCCCTATTCATAGCAGTGTTCTTAGATAAAATTTTGAGCGAACCCACTCCTGTGGATGAGAAGCAACCATGAATGGTCTCAGGATGCTTTACTGTTGGCATGACACAGGACTCAAAGTAGCATCACCTTTTCTTCTCCATTTTCTCACAATCATTTTTCCAGATGTTCCAAGCATCTGAAAGGGGCTTCATCAGAGAAAATAACTTTACCCTAGTCCTCTGCAGTCCGATACCTATACTTAATGTCACTCTGTCCTTGATGTCTTTCTTAGAGAGAGGTGGCTTCTTTGCTGCCCTTCTGTACACCAAGGCATCCTCCAAAAATATTCATCTGAGTTCAGACACACCCCTGCCTTCTTCTATTCCAGCTCTGCACTGGTGGTGACCCAATCTCGTAGTCGCATCCTCTTTAGGAGATGGTCCTGACTCTTGCTCGACTTTCTTGGGCACCCTGAAGCCTTCACTGTAACTGAAAGACTCTCCTTGAAGTTCTTGATGATTCGATAAATGGTTGATTGGGGTACTATTTTACAAGCAGCAGAGTCCTTGCCTGTGAAACCCTTTTGATGCAATGCGATGATGACTGCACACACTTCCTTGGAGGAAACCATGGTTAACAGAAGAAAACTTAAAAGCACCACCATGCTTTTAAAGCAACCAGTCTGCTCTTCTAATAATCATGACAGAAATATCAGCTATGTTGTCCTGAGATCATCACTGAAGATAATAATAATGTTAGCACAGTGGTAGGTAACAGTGGTAGGCCGGTGTCCAGCACAGTTTGGTGATGTCACTGCTCTGACACTACAATTAAACATGCTAATTGGCTGCTGAGTTGAATCAGGTGTGTTTGATCAGGTAGATCACCAAACTGTGCAGGAAACCGGCACTCCAGGACTGGAGTTGCCTACCCCTGCAGTTAGCAGGTCATTTTCCATGGCAAGGAATGACTTTGCAATTAATTTAATCACTCTTCACAATCTAGAGTTAATACAAATTGCCATTCAAAAATACAAAATTTGTGCCATTCCCAAAGGTTTTGGCCATGACTGTATAAACTGCAGATTTCAAGCAGTCACTGAATGCAAGGGGGCAGCAATGGCCTAGTATTGTGGCCAGAAGGTCGCCAGTTCGATCCCCAGACAGGACATGACTGAAATGCCCTTAAGTAAGGCACCTAACCCCCTAACTGCTCCCCGGGCGCCGGTGGATAAGGGCTGCCCATCGCTTCAGGCACAAATTCTCACAGCCTAGTGTGTTAACTAGTGTGTGTGTTTTTCATTGCACAAATGGGTTAAATGCGGAGGTCAAATTCCGTTGTGTGAAAATCACATTGGCTAAATTGGTGAATCTTCATTTCTTGATCTTAATATGTAAAAAAGTACTAAACGTGACCGTTTTAACATGCCTGTCATTGCTATGTCCTGTAATGATGGGGAAGTGTGTGTACGTAATTTTAACATGATGAAACAGATGTACATGCATACTCCTAAAGCCTGGAATGCATATTTGAATCATGTCTGATTGGTTTGTTGTGCAGCAGAGGATCATATGAACAAAAGAAGTGACATTATGGACGTCACTGTACAAGCAGAGTGAAAATACTTGATATTAAATGGCATTAAATATCTAAAATTAAGAGCCCCAGCAGTTTAGTTCAGTCTTTAATTTAAAAATCTACTTACATAATACATCATTGTGTATACTGTAGCAAATATTAATTTCATAGGTCATGTGACAACCCCATAGTCAACAAACCACTGCCCTTTATAAATAAACTTTCATCTTTGAAATGTCTTTATGCAGCTGTTCTTCGCATCCTGGGAACTTTCTTTAAAATCAGCCAAAAGCAATTCAGCAGCATGGAATACAAGTTCTTTCCCTCTGTCCATTTAAAAAAGAAAGAAAAAGCAATGAATAGTCAACATGAAATGGCAATCAGAAACCTGAGTCAAATCATCAGTTTTGGATCTGAACATACATCCTGAATTCAGTTACAACAGCAGCAGCTTTCAGGTTACATTATGTGAGTTTGCCTGGTGTGGGCAAAGAAACCATAGAAACAAACAAACCTATAGTGTAATCATAATTTTTATCACAAAAAGACTGTAAAAACTTTCATACATTCCCTAGATGCCCAAAAAGGACAGTTGAAACAAATTCTAGTTTAGTATATTATTTAGTATATTACAGTCCATAGACACAATGCAGAGGAGGAAAAACTTGGATTACAGTAAAAAGTACATAGAATAATTTAGCTTGATAACTGAAAATACCGTAACCACTCAAATGTGTCAGTTCAAACAATAAGAGTGGTTCCAGGTTCCCAGTTTTGCATGTACAGATCTAATAAGACTGTAATAGTACCAGGCACTGTAGTAAAATGGCCAGAGAGGTTTTTTCTCTAAATGCAAACTTGGACATTGCATGTGCTATTTTTCGCTTCAAACGTGTCAAGATGTTCAACTTTCATTTCAGTGTCCAAACACTGCCTGATTGCATTATTAATTTGATACACAGGGTAATCAATAAAAGTTGCTTGCTCTCTGTGGCTTTGTTTCTGTTCTTCTAAAAGGTTCTTATGCAGTATGTTCACTTATTTGATACACTTATGTGTTCACTTGTAGGCAGTGAAGATAATGTAAAATTTAAAAAATGAGTCTTTGAAACTGACTCATGCACAAACAGCTCATTTGTGCTTCAGAATCAGAGGCCGATGATGATGTGTTCAGTGTGGATGATCGCTGTGGCTTCAAACAGTATTGTCCGATTTTTTCCTTTTGTACATTCTTGAATGACAGCAAAAGAGCAATCTGATATGGCTGAGGAGTGACAGTCCTCCAACATACAGACCCCTAAAAGTGGATTCTACCTTAGATTATTTTGCACATCCGAACCTCATTCATGTTCTCTCTCTCTCTCTCTCTTCAGCCTCCATAAATTTGCTTTAATTTCCACTATGCCTTCTTGCGTTTTTTGTTTGCCTCAAACACATCTTGGCATCCTTCCACATTCACCTCTCTCTGGTTCTCCGTGATGCAAATTATTCTTCTTCCGTTTTGAACAGGCCTCTATTTTTAAGCAAGATCCTTCTCATTCTGTCTGCAGTTGGTTCAGAAAGACTTGTAATCTGCAGTTTTACTGTAGATCCTACTGGCCTGACTTCTTTTCCTTTTGAAAGCTGAAACTGGTACGACGGCTTAGTTTGCGTTGCTTCTGCGCAAAGTAGTCTGCTCTTGAGGTGCTGGCACGAGACTCTAGGATGTAGTTCACCTAGGAACGAGTCAGAGGAGCAAGAAAAAAAAAGTAAATTGAAAAAATCAGCCAAATACTAAAAAAAATTAACAAAGACATTAACACTAACAGAAATTGACCATGGGAAACGTCACCTTGAGGACGATCTCGTTGACTGTGGCAGCATCACATTCAAAATAAAGAGCCTTGTAGTCATGGTTGCTAAGATATGTGAGTTTAAATACTGCATGACCTGCAAGGAGAACACAACGACTGCACTTACAACTTTTCCACTTCCACACTCAGAAACTAATACACTGGTTTTCCTTTCAGCAACATTATCAAAAGCATCAATCAATGTCTTGTCAAAACTGAAACTAAAGGTCCAGAGAGAGATCTGTGTCTTGACCTTCTAAGATATTAGAAAAAAAACTTCAATTAAAAAACATTAATTCTCCAACAGGCTAATTAATCTGAATTACTGTAATAAAAGTAATACTAACTTGGACTTTTCTCCTCCACCAGGTCGCAGGCGCACAACAAGTCTGAGTCTATAGAAATGGGTTTTTGTCTAATCCAAAATTTTGTGCTTGTCTTTTGATTGGTGACGGGGTCAATTTCAACCTTCTCACCCGATATACCTGAAAAAGGGCAGAGGTAGAATGGACACATTAATACTTCCAATCTTCCAAAACGTAACAACTAAAGCAAGTAAAAAAATATTAAGATGATGTGCATGGGGTCCAGGAATGAAAGAAGGGGTTACAGTGAGCTCATATTCTTGCCTTGACAGTGCAAATTATTTAAATAATACAAACAAAATGCTAATTAATACACAAAGAGAATCCTGGAATATCACTGAAAGTTTTACACTGGCAATGACGCACTTAAAATCAGACAATTAGTAAAGAACTTGTATTATATAGTGCTCTTTACCCTGTTGGGAATACTTTCAGTAATACAGAAATATAATAGAAAGACAACATACAAGACTTGGTGATGCAGAGAAAGCAGAATGAATTATACAATTAAGATATAAAGCCAGACATAAAAAGTAAGTCACAGATGTGTAGAATTAGAAACTCTGTGAGACAGTTAAAAGATTCCATCTCAAACTCATGTGCACATGCAAAAGTCTTTTAGTGTAACAAGTTTTGTTTGGTATTAATGACAAATAATTGTTAGGGTTTTTTTATCTTCGTTAATCATTTTTCCCCCTGATTAACCTGGAACTTTTCACAATAAAACTCAACTTTATGAAGTACAACTACCATCACGGACTGATTTTTTGTGTTTCCTATTCTCAGTTCCTGAGGGCAGCTTGACATTTGGTGACACTCGACACCTAATCTGTTTAAAGAAAGTGTAAGATTTTATATTTGATATAACTGATCACAGACAAACAGAGCAGTTATCAGCTTTATCTTTATATCATCCTGAAGTATGCCTGAAACTGAAAGACAAGCACAGAATGTCAAATACAAAATCAGTCCACATGAAAGAATAATAAAAACATTTTATTTGTTGCTAAATAATATTTAACAAAAAAGGTTTTGGACTGAAAATAAACATTTTGATAAATCCACTGTTCCACAAAGAAATGTTTTGTTTAGCTTTAAAGACTTAAAAGCTACTGCAGCACAGCACCTTAAATGATGCCATTTCTGGCATTTTATCTGCACTGTTCCTTTAGGACCATGATGTATATTGTTCTATTAATACAGTATGCAGTGAACATGATCTAACAAAGCCAAAATTTGTATAATATATACTCTTGGCAGTCTAAAATAATTGGAATCAAGAAAATGTACACAGACATCAAAACACACTTAGCATTTTATTGTTCCTCTAACCAATCTGAAATGTGCTCTAAAAGAGCTTGTACTGTCGGAGCTTGGTTAAAAAATTTAAATAAATACATTAATGGTGTTTAAAATATTTTTTCATAAACTAGTTAACTTAGCCTTTTGATATTCTCTATATAATGAATAGTCATGTGAATAGGTTTGTAAAAAGACAAACATGTTAAAGGTGAAATATTCTTTTCAAATATTTGACCATGTTCCTCGAGGTATCCTGCGGGGAGTGTTGTAGGAGTATAGAGTACTTGGGCTTGTTGCCAAAAGCTATCCAGTCCAGTGTACAAATTGAGCACGAGCTTGATCTGCATTGCTGGCAGTAAGTGAGACTGGTTTCCGATTGAGATAGGACTATGACAGGGTTGCCCTTAGTCACAGGATTTCATGTCTATTTTTTGCAGATGATGTGCTCATGTTGGCTTCATAAAACCAGGACCTCCAGTTTTCACAACTGGACCAGTTTGCAGCAGAGTGTGAAATGGCTGGGATGAGAATTAGCACCTCCAAATCCAAGACCATGGTACTTGGTCGGGAAAAAAGCGGAGTTCTCTTTCCAGGTTTGGAAGGTGTCCCTGCCTCATATAGAAGAGTTTAAGTATCTTGGGGTCTTAACGAGAGAGGGTAAAAGAAAACAGGAGATTGACATGCAGATTGGTGCAGCATCCGCTGTGATGCAGACTCTACTGGTCTGTTTTGTTGAAGAGAGAGCTGAACCAGAAGGAAAAGCTCTGTTTACTGGTTGGTCCAAATTCCAGCCCTCACACCTATGGTCATGAGCTTTGGGTAGTGACCAAAAGAATTCAATTGAGCTTTCTTTGAAATTACCTTTCTTTGAAGGGAGTTTGGGCTTTCCTTTAGGGACAAGATGAGTTCAGACATCCAGGAAAGGGCACCTGGTGAAGTGTTCTGGGCATGTTCAACTGGGAGGAGAGCCCGAGGAAGACACCAGGATACAATCGAGAGTTTCTCTCTCTCAGCTGGCCTCTTTGGAATCCTCCCATATGAGCTAAAAGAGGTAGCTGGGGAGAGGGAGGTCTGGTCTTCATTACTTTCGCTGTTACCCCTGCAACCCGACTCGGATACGTGGAAGAAGAGATTGTTGATCAGTCCTGCACATCAGCTTGGAGGAACTTTCCTCCATACAAACCAGGTTTGACTCTTATGTTGGTGGGTTTTCTCCCATGAACAACTACTTTCAGGTCCGTTCACATTTCTATTGGATATAAGGTCAGAACTTTGACCTTTCCAAAAATTACCTTTATTCTTTGACCATCCTTTGATAGATTGACTTGTGTACTTAGGTTTGTCATTAACTATCGATAGATGTCCTGACATTTTCCTTTAAAATTCTCTGCCATAATTCAGAATTCAGTGTTCCAATTTAATGATGGCAAGTCATCCTGGCCCAAATGCAACAATCCAGGCCTAAACCATGATACTACCACAGAGATTCACAGACGGGGTGAGGTTTTCATGCTGGAATGCAGTTTTCTTTTATCCAAATATAACATTTCTAATTTAAACCAAGATCATCTATTTTGGTGTCAATCACCCACAATATAATGTTCCAATAACCTCCTGGCTTGTCCATGTGATCTTTAGCAAATTGTATATGGGCAGCAACGCTCTTTTTGGAGAGCAACGGCTCTCTGCAACCCTGCCATGCACACCAAGTTGTTCATTGTTCTCCTGAAGCTCCTGAACTCATGAACATTATCCTTAGCCAATGTGAGAAAGGCCTTTAGTTGTTTAAAATTACCTTTGGTTCTTTTGTGACCTTGCAGACTATTACACTCCTGGCGAGGGTAATAATGGCCCTGAATTTCCTCCATTCTTACACAAACTGTCTGACTGAATTGTTGGAATCCAAACTCTTTAGACATGATTTTGTAACCTTTTCCAGCCTGATGAGCATCAACAACCCTTTTTTGGATGTCATTTTTGTTATTGTGTTGCACACTGCAAAGCAGTGCATCTAGAAGTCACAATTTTTTGAGCCAAAACAAACTTTGGAAATTTGTACATCTACCAGAATTAATATGTGAATTTCCTTTTCATCCAAATCCTACTTTTGGATTTTGCAAAATCCTTGAATGATTTTGAAGATTCCAAATTATTGGTGGAATCTTCTTAACGACTTTGACCTTTAAATCCCAAGTGCCAGATTCTTACACAACAGGAGTCACGCAGGGTCTCAGCTGCTGTGTCTGATCAGCTACTCTTACATTACTTATCATTACAGCATGTCAAGGGGTATTACAACACCAGCAACACCTTAGCAACCACCTTGTGTACCATAGCAACCTTTCAGGAACACCTTAGCAGCCACCATATATACCAAAGCAACTCCTTAGCAACCACAGAGCAACACCATAGCAACCACCACCGACACCATAGCAACACCTTAACCACCACGTATAGCATGGAAACACCTTAGCAACTACCTGGGATACCTTAGTAATCAGTGTGAGCCGTGTTAGCTGTGAAACATCCTGCGTTTCCTTCAGGAAATGCATTTTTCTAGTTATTAAATTTACTTTTAATGTTTGACATGTTCTTTTAACTCATCAGTTCCTTTCTCTGTATCAACTTTGCTAGCGTGTAAATGAGGGTTACCCTCAATGTACTCCGAATTTAAATAAAGGTTGACTGATGGATTGATAAATAAAAAGACAAAGAAAGAGAGGACGAATCTCAGAGGAAGGAAAAAGTCTCAGGCACTCAGATGGAACTTGAAGAGGATAGTCAAAAATGTCTAAAAACACAGAGGACTGGAATCCTCAGAAAAACTCAGAGTACCCAATAATATATTGCCTCCCTCAAGTATCAGGATCCATATGTGGTGGGAAGCTCCTTACAGAAGTTTATTTATAGCGGTCTTATTAATGGAACAAACATACCTAACTGAACATCAGTGGTGAAGCGGAGCTTGTGGATCATACTGATCTTAAAAGATTTGTAGTGATGACTGCTCAACATGTCTTGTACTGTAGTGATGTCTATAGGGGGATCCTCCTCTGAACACTCTTCTCCTCTGGAACCTATGGTGGGGAAGAGAGAAAGAATGAGAATAAAGAACAAGAAACCAAAAAAGAAAGAGAGGAAGAGAGAACTATATGAACAAGGGAAAGTGAAATAGGGCCATAAAGGAATACAGTAATAAGGAATGAATTAACATTTGTCAAAACTTACTGCCTTCACAGTTCAAAAAGATGTGCTGTGCAAGTTCCTCTTACTGAGCTTTTAGACTTTATGTATATGAAATTATGGACATAGCATCTAGTCTATGTATTGTCTTTGTATTGAAACTCACTGTTCTCTCGGACTAGACAAAACTCCAGTGTGCCCTGGCTCTCCAGTGTACTGTCTAGATCCACTGCGACATTTGGCTCCGTCTGTTTCTCCAGGCGATACGTGGGCCCTGCAATGACACCGTGAACACTTTCTAACAAAACTGTTTATAGCCCTTGAACTACATACGTTTATACAATTATTACTTAAAACATTGACATTAAAATCTTGAGAGTGCTGAAACGGTCTGTGAGCTTTTAAGTTCCACTACAAACCGGATTCCAAAAACGTTGGGACACTAAACAAATTGTGAATAAAAACTGAATGCAATGATGTGGAGATGGCAAATGTCAATATTTTATTCGTAATAGAACATAGATGACAGATCAAAGGTTTAATCTGAGTAAATGTAACATTTTAAAGGAGAAATATGTTGATTCAAAATTTCAGTGTCAACAAATCCTAAAAAAGTTGGGACAAGTAGCAATAAGTGGCTGGTAAAAGGAAATTGAGCATATAACGAACAGCTGGAAGACCAAATAACACTAATTAGGTCAATTGACAACATGATTGTGTATAAAAAGAACTTCTCAGAGTGTCAGTGTCTCTCTGAAGCCAAGATGGTAAGAGGATCACCAATTCCATCATTGTTGTGCAGAAAGATAGTGCAAAATAAGTTATAATCATCAACCGTGCATAACATCAAAAGATTCAGAGAATCTGGAACAATCGCTGTGCGTAAGGGTCAAGGCTGTAAAACTCTACTGGATGTTCGTGATCTCCGGGCCCTTAAAC
>BRDA01005884.1:41043-57908 GCA_036984385.1 Crenuchus spilurus | reverse complement strand
TCCCATCTAGACGTCATCTCTTTCAGGGAAGACCCTGCATTTTTCAACAAGATAATGCCAGACCACATTCTGGAGCAATCACAACATCATGGCTATGTAGGAGAAGGATCTGGGTACTGAAATGGCCAGCCTGCAGTCCAGATCTTTCACCTATAGAGAACATGCGACAAAAAAGGCCCAAGATGATTGAACAGTTAGAGGCCTGTATTAGACATGAATGAGAGAGCATTCCTATTTCTAAACTTGAGTAACTGGTCTCCTCTGTCCCCAGACGTCAGTTGAGTGTTGTAAGAAGAAGGGGGAATGCCACACAGTGGTAAAAATGGCCTTGTCCCAACTTTTTTGGGATTTGTTGATGACATGAAATTTTGAAACAACATATTTTTCCCTTAAAATGATACATTCTCTCAGTTTAACCTTTTGATCTGTGACTTGTGTTCTATTCTGAATAAAATATTAGATGTTGGCACCTCCACATCATTGCATTCAGTTTTTATTCACAATTTGTTTAGTGTCCCAACTTTTTTGGAATCCGGTTTGTACATTATTTCCAGATGGAGCTGGTATTTCCTCTTGCTCCAAGTTCAACATAAGATTTAATAATGTGCTGTTTTTTATATTAATATTTAAGCTAATTTTGCTGATACAATTTTGTTGGTATGCTTCCATAAAAATTAAGTCACATACAACGTTTATTCCATGTACAACAAATCAAACTTTGCTTTTGATTTTTGAGTCTACTGAATATTTAAAATAATAAAACAAATAAAAATGGCACGGATGAAAATGATGGGACCCTTAATATTTTGTTGCACAACCTTTCCGTTACATTTCTGTAGCTCCCAAGGAAATAGTCAATATATTTTTTCACCTGTGACCATAGAGCTATTGGGACTTGCAAAAAGTTTTAATTTTGTGTCTGTCCGAAGATCAATCTCCCAGAGCTATTGTGACTTTCAGCAACTGAGTCCTTCTGCGACTTCCATAGAGTTGTTTTCTTCATGTGGCCACATTCATTTACATTTACAGCATTTAGCAGACGCTCTTATTCAGAGTGACGTACAACAGTGGTTTGTTCCCATAAGAGAATTTATCTCTGCTAATAAAGACAGGTTAGAGTCCAAGCAACTCTTCAGTTCAGACATTGTTAGAACAGCCATTACTAATACCTTAGAAGGAAGGAAGGATACACAGTTATCTACAATGTGAGCATAACAATGCATTACTGCGTTAAAGAGATTTAAACTAGTGCTGACTTAAGTGCTCCATAAAGAGATGGGTCTTCAGTCTGAATTTGAAGACAGTGAGGGACTCTGCTGTCCGAATAGCTAGAAGGAGTTCATTGCACCCCTTTGGTACAAGGACAGAGAAGAGTCTTGATTTTAGTTTCCCACGTGTCTTGAAGGATGGTGGGACAAGCGGAGCTGTACTGGAAGCTCTAAGGGATCAAGGTGTGACTCGAGACTTGACCATTGCATTCAGATGGAGAGGGGCTAGTCCATTTCTTGCTTTGTAGGCGAGCATCAGGGTCTTGAATTTGATGCGGGCAGTTGCAGGAAGCCAGTGAACGCAGCACAGGAGTGACGTGGGAGAACTTGGGTTGATTGAAGACCAGTCGAGCTGGCTGATAGAGGAAAACCAGCCAGGAGTGAGTTGCAGTAGTCAAGTCTTGAGATGACGAGATCCGTCGAATGTTGAAAAGGAGGAACCTGCATGACCGCGCCACATTTGCAATGTGAGTAGAAAATGATAGCTGGTCGTCAAGAGTCACCCCAAGGCTTCTTGCTTCTTGAGATGGCATGACGATGGAGTTCTCAAACAGGACAGGAAGTTCGAGATGCAGATCAGTCGTTCCAGGAATGAATAGAAGCTCAGTCTTGCTAGGGTTGAGCTTCAGGTGGTGTGGGTTGTCATCCAAGGGAGGATGCCCAGTCATGTGGACTTTAAACAAAAAATAGTAAAAGGACCATCAAACTGCATGCCTCTCAGACACCTCTCCTTTGCTTTTTTTCTGGTGCATGTGTGATGCTCTGAAATACGACTGTAATCAAATTATTTCTAAACTTTACGAGAGGAAACAACAATTCTATCCAGTGTACATGAGACAATTGCTTTAAAATGATCATTTTTCAGGATGAATGAAGCATGGTCTCAATGAGCTAAACACGGCACCAAATTCCAGTAAGGTTGGAAATGCTATCCAGCTCTAACAGTGATCATAAAATACATCAAACACTTATATTCAATATGGAACATTTTAACATTTAGCTGAGCAAAATATTAAATACAAATAACACTTTGAGAAGGATGCCAGACATTTTCAGTTTAAGTAAAATCAACAGTAGTGTATATATTTATTTAATATTTAAACTTGTTTACAGTGGTGTTTCAAAGTTTGTGAATCCCTCAGAATTTTCTGTATTTCTGCATTAATGTGACCTAAAACATTATCTATATTTAGGACTAGTGTGACAATTTAATGAAGAGAAAAAAATCTAACAAATGAGAGAAAAATATTAGATCACCAGACAGACTGTATTATTAAACTCAGAGGGAAAGCGTGACATCAGCACAAGTACAGTAAGAGCAACATAAAACTAAAAGCAGGTATTATTAAAAGTGGGGAATATAGCAATTTTTCTTTTTTTTTTTTTTTTGCAGGAGCACAATCACATTTTCACAATTCTTTATCACTTGGTTTTCAATATCATTTTGCAAGTTACCAGTTCTTTTTAGCGCTCCACCATGGAGAGCATCTTTACATACTGCCTCGGCACGTGGTTTGCCAACTGCCTCACAGAATCAACAACATCGAGTAACAGCACAGCAACATTCCTGCAGATGAGGTGCTGAACCAACTCAATAAAAACTTGAGTCTATCAAAGCTGCAGGACCTGATGGAATTTAACCAAAGATGCTAAAACTGCGTGCAGAGCAACTATGTGAATCTTCTAGCACATCTTTAATCTGAACTGAGGCATGGGAAAATTGCCAAATAACATGAAAACATTATCTGTGGTACCTGTCCACGTGAAAATGCAACCAATAGCATTAAATAACTACTGATCCGTTGCACTGACATCCCTCTTAACGAAGACACTTGAAAAACTGCTGTTGGAACAGCTCTCAACCCAATAGTTTGCACATTACGATGGCACTTGAGTGAATGAGGTGATCTGCCTGTTTGACAGAACATACTCTCTCTTGGACATGTCACATAGTACTGTGAGAATCATATTCTTTAATTTCTTCAGTGCATTTAACACTATACAGCATGTGCTGTTATGCAAGAAGCTTTTTCTTTCATGTAGAATGACACACAACCACAATGATTCATATGACTAATATGAAAACAATATCTAAAAAAAATACCTCGCGAATCACATCATGAAAGTCAGGTGGCCGAAACAGTGTCCCACCTAAATCTTCCAAACTTTCAGAAAACTTATTATTGGCAGATTTAGAACTGTGTATAAATACACTGCTGCTAGATAGGTCCTAAATCTGCCTGTCCATTTGATGACAACATACTAAAGCAATAATATCAGTAAAATGATACATTTTATTGCATGAGGAAGATACTCCATTGCTTCAAATTTTTTCATCATTATTTAATACAAAACATCTTACTGCCAACCAACAAAGCAGTACCAACTGTCAGCCAGGATCGTAGCAATTGCAGTTATCATTTCAGAAGAAAATCACATATACAACAGATCTTACCTGATCCCTTCTGTGAGCCTTTTCTTTTCTTCAGTGCCTTCTGTAGAATATCCTTCATTGTTACCTTCAGACTGTCCACTGGGATCAGGGAAAAGCCATGAGCAGCATTTCTATAGGAAGAGCCAATATGGAATTAAATAAATGTTATCAAGTAGTTTATTTCTCAGATCATTTAGATTTTTTTCAAAGGACTAACTATTTCACTTACAAGCAAACCTGTAAAAGATGCATTATTGCATCCTTGTTTACATTTTTATTCTCCAACAAATATGTCATTTAACTATTTGGAGTAAAAACTCATGAGATGTAGCACTACTGACAGATAATTTTGTTATTTGTTAGTAAAAATGTACTGTTCAGATCCATTGGAAGTCCTTTACCAATTACACATACATTTAATTTAGCAGTTTACTTTAACTTCTGCCAGTTGCAGAAGAACAGATTAACATCAGAACCAGACTTAATTAACCAAGTACTCTTGCACATACAAAGAATTTGTTTTCTGTCTCAGTGACTTGTTCCACAACACAAAGACAATTTAGTATATATAGATATATAGATGGCAACAAAAATAGAAACTAAAAAATATTACACATTTAAATACAACAAAATAGAATCTGGTGGGTCAAAATACTATAAGGTGTCAAAATTAAGCTTTGTGTGCTGTGATTGTTCTTAAGTGTGTGATAATGTGGGGAAAGAATGTTTTCTGAAGTCTGGTAGTTGACCCTCAATCAGCTAAAGCACCTGCCAGTGGGCAGAGACTGAATTAAGTGATGGCCCGGCTGTTATGGGTCAGCAATGATTTTCTCTGCACACTTGCTGGTTGTGGAGTTGTGCAGATTGAGGAGGGTGTGCAGGTTAACACCAGCAATGTCCTTCTATACAGAGAAATATAGAGCTCAAAACCATACCCACCCACTGAGTGAGCGACACTGATGCTGTGCTGGTGTTCGTGAGTATTGCGCTGATGTGAGTAGATCAGCACTGTGCGAGTGGTTTAAACAGAGTTTTTAAACACTCAGCGTCTACTCAAACACATTCCTACTTTGTTGGTCCACCTTGTAAATGGATAGAAAACTTATCCTGCAGATTTACATTTCACTCACATACTGAGTGACACTGATGACTTCCCTCATGCAGTACCTATGCTTATTGGCCTGCTTTTGCACTAAACATCGGCTACAACAAGGAAATCCTCACTTTGTCCCCAGCAGAAGAAATTAAGCTGTTACACTATGTCCATTAGACATCAATTTTACTTATTTAATTGCTTTCTCTTTATCTACTATAAGAACTTGTGAAGATCTGATATATGTTCAAAAATAGAGTAATTATCCAAAATATTTCAAACGTTCGAGTACCATTGAAAGTTAAATTATTTCAATTAATGCAATGTCACAATGCAAAGATTCCCTACTCTTTCTGGAAGATATAGAACATAAATTACAGCTGTTTAATATTAGGAAGAACCTAAAAGTAAGTAGAAAAGGTGGTTACATGTGATCTTTCCCCATGTGCCTCACTTGTCAACTTGCAGTGCGTTCCGAGAGCCACTGAGAGTCTGGAAAAAAATGTCTTGTATGTGCAAACATACTTGGCCAATAAAGCCAGATTCTGATTCTTATATCCCAGTTAAAGCTAATAATGTACAAAGGAAAATCCCTTTAACTGAATGCCTGAGTCAGGAATATTTCAATGCTCCTCTGCTGTGTAGTCCAGATTGTTATAAATTGTCATTTCGGGCTTAAATGCACCACCCAAGGTGTATAAAAAGGGCTGAGAATTACTTACATTCTAACAAAAAGTGACTGCTTAGGCCCCAGTCCTGGAGACGAGTACTTTTCCACCAGGGCAAGTGTGCTGAAGCCAAACTTGTGGATAGGCTCATTGGAATCTAGAGGGGGGAAATCTGTGTCGACCTCTCCGTCATCTTCAGCTATGTGGAGGCAGTATGTGTTTACATTATCACTGCAGAGGCAAAAACAAACAGCATTTAACCCCAGTAAATACACTTTTCAACTATCACTGTTTAAAAGAGTTTTGCATTTTCACAACAGTCTTTATATCATTTATATCAGTTGGAGCTGGTGGGATTTATGAGTTCAGCTGAACTGGATTAAAAATATATATTTGTTTTAGCACATGTTGTGTATTTGGAACTCTTTCTCCTATTGTTTGTAATTCTGCTGTTATTTAATTTTCATATTTTTCCAATGTTCTTTTTATTATTTGTATTTTTTATTCTTCATCATCATCATCATCACCACCACCACCACCAAAGCAGTGCTCATCAAGTCTCTTAAAATAAGATTAAATGAATTCTGTTTCGGCCAAATCTCTCAAATTCTAATACTACTTCAAGCACATATCACAAAATGTAGTGCTGATTTTACCTGAACATTGGAGACAGAAATAAACATTTACATTTATATGATGTGGAATAAATGAAATCATACAATGCAAATTGACCATTGAGAGATATCACTTCGGACAAATATTTTTTATCTGTACCAAAATAGCACAGGACTTGACTAGTACTTCCCTACTTTCAAGTCACATTATAAAGTATAATCTTATGGGATTAGTAATTTACTGATACATAGTAGAGTTAAGATTGTAAGAAAATGTCCCCTGGACTCTGAAGCAGCCCATTCACAGCAAGTATTTCAGCCTATTACAGATATGTAGCTTAAGATGTATATACATCATTTCTTTAAGATTGATTTGAGCTGACAGAGTCAATAGATGTTTTAAGATATCGGCAAATATTTAAAAATTAAATGTGTCATATGGACAATAGTATGTTCTTCCTTGCATTTGGTAGCAGTGTAATGAAGTTGCATAACTCCTGGTCTGAAGCATACTAGGAATAATGGCACATTTAATATATTCTACATTTAAATGTGTGGGGTTATTTTCATTTATTTTTGAGAATTAAATTTTTAAATATTTTCTATTTTGACATCGCTAATAGATCATGAGCTGCATTGTCTGATGCTACTTTGCATCATCACTGAATGTTTACATTTCTCACTATTCTCTTTTTGCTTCTTTTGATGTACATATTCAAGGCAAATCTTCATTTACATCACTTACTTGAGTTTGGGTTCACGGCCTTCACTGGTATACTGCCAGCAGATAAGACCAATGAGATCATGAACCCGAGCATTGGCCATTGTGACGACCATCATAGGATGCATCTTCTCCTGGGCAGACTGCATTGAGAGGTAGACGTCTATTTTTTTGGTTGCTGTTGTACCTACATGGCCCTGTACAGAAGCAGTAAGACATATTTACTGATTCATATACGTATTCATAAATCCAATTAGATAAGCTATAAAAAGGTAAATATGTCAAAGTATTGCAAAATGTAGCCAACAACATTTGAAATACGTTGATTTTAAGTGATATTTTATACCATGACTTTTAGCAAACTGATAATTTAATAGAAACAGTAACAAAACCACCATAACTTCATAGGAACAAGAGGAAATAAGTCTTACTTTCATGGCTTATTGTCTTGAGATCCAAGGTATAAGAGATGTACTCTTAATTTTGGGTGTAAAATAAAGAAATTATATATACAGTGGTGCTTATAACTTTGTGAGCCCTATAGAATGTTCTATTTTTCTGCATAAACTTGACAAAACTAATTTTAGGACTTGTGTGACAATCTTATGAAGAGAACCAAATCAAACAAATTAGAAAATATTAGATTTACTTAAAGCTGATTTACTTACATGCCTGATTGGCATAGGTATTTTGACATTTAAGATTAGCAGATAATTTAAAGGTCAAATTTGAGTCTGGTGTAGTCAATGAATAGGATGGCAATCAGGTGTGAGTAGGTGCCCTATTTTATTTAAAGAACAGGGATCTAAAAGTCTGATCTTCAAAACACATTTGTGGAAATGCATCACAGCACAAACAAATGAGATTTCTGAGGGCCTCAGAAGAAGTGACGCCCATGCTCAGCAGGCTGGAAAATAAAAGGTTACAAAAGGTCTAAAGAGTTTGGACTTACACCAATACACAGTCAGACATATTGTGTACAAATTGAGGAAATTTAATACCAACAATTGGACGAACAAATATCAGGCAAAGAGCAAGGCGTGTAATAGTCCACAAGGTTACAAAGAACCCCCAGTTTAACTTCTACATAATTAAAAGTCTCTCACTTTGGTCAATGTTAATATTCATGAGTTCACCATCAGGAGAACACTGAACAACAATGGTGTGCATGGCAGGGTTGCAAGGAGAAAGCCGCTACTCTGCAAAAAGAACATTACTGCCTTTCTGCATTTTATTAAAAACCACAAGGACATGCCAGAAAGCTACAGATGAGCTATGAGATGTTTTGAAATGGCCAAGTCAAAGTCAAAATCCTGACCTTATTACAATAGAAATGTTGTGGAAAAGCCTGAATTAAGTAGTTCAACAGAGGTAACTCATCATCATAACACAGTTGAAGCTGTTTGGTAAGGAGGAAGAGGCTAAAATTCCTCTAAGCCAATGTGCAGAACTGATCAACAATTATGGGAAACATTTAGTTTTAGCTCTAGTAGCACAAAAGGGACACATCACATACTAAAAGCAAAGATTAAATGTGATACAATGCTTTTGTACAACTTACAGTTAACTATAGGGTTTAAATATTAGCACATTATTTCCTGTTTTTATTTACATTTTTTACAGCATTACAAATTTTGTAGGGTTGTAGTTTTATCTGCGAGTACCAAATGAAAATGCTAGAACTAGTTCACAAATGTTAGTTCTGCATATTAGTATATGAAAATGAGAAAAAATGTCAAGTGACGTTCCAAATTTCAAAATGGGTATGTAATTAAAAGCAAAACTTGAACAGCAAATTCAATAATGTACAACCACAACAAGATCCTAGGTCAGTGCTAGAAAAAGAGGGGAAAATGTACAAGCGGTGTTCTGCAGAGATCGTCTGTAATAGGACTGAGAAAATTTGAGAACGTCAGTTTCATGAGATTTCTACTTACAAAGACTTTCAATACAAATACTGTACAAGTGCAAAAAGTTCAGTTTCAAGGGTAGCTACTACTAACTACTAGCAGCAGTTCTTACCTTGCCATCAAATTTGGAGTACTCATTGAAGGGGTTGTTGAGCTGTTGGGGGCACTGCTCCAGCCGAAGAGAAAGGGTGGATTTGGTCCCTGTGCACCGGGGTCTATCCTTAAAGTCCTTCTTTTCAAAAAGGGAACTCAAGTCTTCTGCTAAAAATAGACATTAAACAGCACAGTACTGAGTAATTCATACGTAAGGAGCTTACATATAGAGTAAAACCTTGTCACTTGCCAAGTAAGAGGTGCTGTACCTGACTGAGAAGAGGTCCTTTCTTTCCATTGAATATTTTTACACTTGATTTGGTTCTGTCGTTCTTTCCTCAGTCTCTCCAACCTTTGAGCTTTAAAATGCAGAGGCCACAGTTACAATCAAAAAGTACTAAAATGCTGACCAAGAATAATCTGATATTTAAATTTACACAGAAATTGATTATACACAATGTAAATTCAGCTCAATTCAAGCACATGATGGGTTATCTAAGAGACACCTGCTTCAACATTTATGTACTAAAGATAGCAGGGTCTCTACATGGAAAACCAGTATTTATAGTCAAATATTATTTTAATTGTTTGTCCATTCAAAAGGCTAATACGTCTATTGACCAAATATCTCTCTGTGCTTATGCATGAGAGTATATGCATCAAAGGTAGTTTAACTATATTTTAATGCAGTACTTCATTACAGAACTGCATGCCTGAAACATAAAATAAAATGTTTTTTCTAACCACAATTAAAAATTAATAGTTACTGGGGACTTTCTTCAGAGTCAGTGGTATGATAGATCATATGACAGTCACACACCCCTATCTCTGGTGCAGGTACTGATAGGAGCAGTAGCTGAGTGAAAACTAAAACCCCAGTAATCATAAATACCTAAAACCAAGTAAACATAGTGATAAAAACTGAACTGTGGCTTTACTGTTATTGGTTGTTATTGTTGGGCATCCTGAATGTTGTTTAACAACTCATGCAAACATTATTTGCTTTAAGTGTCATTTTAGTTCTTTAAGAAATAAATGGAAAGCAAAGATACATTTGTCTCCTTTTTGTACGATCCATGACCAGGACCCAAACCATGAGATTTGTGAAAAACACAAATACAGAAAGATTTTTAAACTTTAATCAAAAATCCTACATGTCAAAATAAAATGTACATTAGATTTTAGGAGAAAACCTCTCTTTTAACAAACCTCCAAATAAAATAAAGCACAATATTTTTCTTTTTTAGTTATAGCACTAAACACACAAACTTCAGACACTACTCTGACATTTTAAATTATGTGTCTTAATTTTGTGACTCATTATTTTTATATCTAAACCTGGAAGTACTCTTGAAGGTTAAACTTAAAAGTATTTTGCGCTCACTTTTAGATGGGTATGGAGTGGGTCTGTTCTGTTTACCAATTTCGTATAGGCTGCCTATAACTTTTTACTTGCTATACTCAACATGTATTATTTTAATAAATCTGGAAAGACACCTAAAACATGAGAAATAATGTTTATTTTTCTTGCACAATGTCACCTTTCATTATCATGGTTGCAATGTGGTTCACAGAACCGACAGTGGATATAAAAAGTCCACACACCACTCTTAAAATGGCAGGTTTTTGTGATTTTAAAAATTACACCAAGTTTTCCATCTTTAATGTGACCCACAATATGTGCAATTCAAGTGAAAGACTGAAATTATTAAGAGAATAAAAATAAAAAGTAATTGTTATTGCATAAATATACACTTCATTTGGGGGTGTGATTGAGTTGCCTTCATTAAAGTCATTCCGATTAAACCCAAATAAAATTCAGGTGTTCTAGTAGGATTTTCTTGATATTTAATCAGTTACAGCAAAAGCCATGGCCAACCAAGAGCTTACAAAGAATCAAAGTAATATCAATGCTGAAAAGCTTCAGTCAGGAAAAGGATACATTTCCCAAGGCATTAGATATGCCATGGAACACAGTGAAGACAATTACCAAGAAGTGCATAAAATTCAGCACAACAGACATTACCAAGGACTGGTCTTTTCATCAATTTTCGGGTACTTGCCAGAAATTCCTGCAGCTCCTTTCATGTTAAAAGGACTGGCAAGATTGAAGCTTTTTCTTAGAATAAAAAACATCCAACCTCGGCTATGTTTTGCCAAAAGCATGTGAGAAAATGTCTGCTGATACCAAGGATGACCTTTTTGGCCATAATTCCAAAAGGTATGTTTGGTGCAAACACTGTGCATAACAAAGACAACACCATACCCACAGTGAAGCATGGTGGAGGCAGCATTATGCTTAAACTGAAACTGGGGCTTTAGTCAAGGTGGAGGGAATTATGAACATTTCCAAATATCAGTACAACACACAACCTTCGACTGTCAGGAATTTCACCTTACAGCAAGACAATGACCCAAAGCATATTTCCACAATGAAAAAATATTGGCTTCATCAGAAGAGCAAAGAGGCCCAATCAGAGCTCAGACCTGAATCCAATTGAAAATCTGTGAGTTAGCCTGAAGAAGGCTGTAAACAGTACATGCCCTAACAATCTGACAGCTTTTGATCGCTTTTGTCAAGTCAAGATGTGCAATGCTGAAAGACTTCTACCCAAAAATAATGAATGCTGTCATATATTCAAAGGGCACCTCAACAAAGTATTAGTCTAAGGGTGTACATATTTATGAAACCACATTATTTTAGTTGTTGATTTTTATTTTTCCATTTAAATAGTTCTGTTTATTTTTCAATAGAATTGTATAGGTTATAGGTGACATTAAAGGTGGAAAAAGTTCTGAAATTATTCATCATGATCTGATTCTTTAAATCACAAAAACCTGGCATTTTAACAAGGGTGTGTAGATTTTTTTTTATCCACTTCAGGCTGCTTAGGCAGTAGGTTACTTTTTGTACAAATATATTTGTTACCCATCAAGCATGACCAACCATCATATCTTAACAGTCACATTTTTAAAGCAATTTCATCTATACTATTTAGAGCATAAAACATTGTGGGATCCATCATCACCTGTAACATTTTAAAGTTCAGTTATGTTCAGGTTTGGGAAAACTGCTGTATTGTTAGGATTTGCATGAAAAACATCAGTAAATTAATTACATAAAAAAGACCAATGGGCTCAGGCTTGTAAACTAGAGTATAATCATTTATCAACTGTGATATGTAGACATATCTGAATATCTTTACCTCTGTCAAAGCATACAATGTTACCTGATGCAACTGCACTTGATTTAGGGCCCAGTTACAAAGCTACTTACCTGTGTTAGAGCGACGACGAATGCCAAAGTCCCAGCTGGAGGTAATGTCCATGGACTGAGAGAGGTCACAAGTTTGACCATCTCCAGCAATACTTCCTTCTCCTAATATAACTCCCATCAGCCCATCACCAGTAGATGTGGCAGATGAATGGCACTTCTCCAAGTCCACATCATGGTCAATCAGCACCATTTCACACATACCTGAGTCATCACTAGTCACATGGGACTGTCGGATGTGGGCCAATATGATGGTGGGATTGTCAAGGAAAGCCATTCTAAGATGAACTTCCTGCTATTTTTTAAGCCACCCTCCCAACCTGCTCTCCTTGCAATCTCCTGTTCAGCTTCAGATGTACTCAAATTTAATCAAGGTTTGAGTCTGCTCCTTCACCACGGGGTCCTCTTCTCTTTGAGCTTGTGTTCTGCTCTCTCTTGTGGAGCATGTGTGCCTTTCTGTGAAAAGTGTGATAAGTAAATCACTAAATGGATAAAACTATTAAGCATCATAATTCTCACAACATATCCCAAATGGTGTGAAACTGAATTCAATATTAACAGTTAAGAAAATTAAAAGTGTTACATATATTAAATACGCCCTCAATCTAATTCACTGTTCAAAATATATTGAGTTCACATCTTTCTATTTTAAATTCTTAGCCAATTAAATTAGGGCTATATTCATTATGAAGGTCAGCAAACTTACATATTAAGTTACAGATCATAATAATCATAAACAAAGCAATAACCAATAATCATTTTATCTGAATTCTTATTGAGACTCTGCACCAGCATCTTTTAGCTGACCACTTTCCAGGATTATGTCAGATTACCTAGCTAGCTTTTCCTAGCAAGGAAAATACAGAATCCTTCTAGTTCTTAAATAGTTAGCTAAAACGTGTTAACATCTGAACATCTCTTCAGTTTTAAACATACAGTTCCAACATACATAAATGTATACTATCAAGAAAAAAACAGGTAACGTTATATATCACAAACTCTGTTCTTCTACATTGAGCTTTGTGCCAAAGATGTGTCCTAACATTAGCTAGCTAGGCTAGTCTGCTATAGCCAAGACTAATCTATATATACATAGTAGCTAGCTTATGCTTGGTCTGTTAGCTAGCTAGTAAGAGTATAATTATTAATGTAGTACCTAGTTTATACTTGGCCTGTTAGCTAGTTTAGTTAACTAGCTAGTAAAGAATTATCAGTGTAGTAGCTACGTTATGCTTGGTCTGTTAGCTAGCTAGTAACAGAATTATCAGCGAAGTAATTAGCTTGTGCTAAGTCTTTTAGCTAGCTTAGTTGACTGACTAGTAAGGGTTGAATTATCAGTGTAGTAGCTAGCTAGTAAGGTTAGAATTACTAGTGTAGTAGCTATCTGATGTATGGGCTGTTATCTAGCTTAGTAGGCTGGCTAGAAAGGGTAAAATTATCAGTGTAGTAGTTAGCTTATGCTTGGGCCGTTAGCTAGCTGGCTACTAAAGGTAAAATTATCAGTGTAGTAGCTAACTTAAGCTTGGGCTGTTAGTTAGCAAGTAAGAGTAGAATTATTATTGCAGTAGCTAGCTTGTACTAGGTCTGTTTGCTAGCTTAGTTAGCTAGCCAGTAAGGGTAGAATTATCAGTGCACTAACTAGCTTACACTAGATCTGTTAGCTAGCTAGTAATGGTAGAATTATCAGGGTAGTGGCAACTAAAACAATGTGAACTATAATGTTAGTGCAGTCACAACAATGAATATGCAGTGAATAGCTATGCTAGCTAATTAACTAGTGAAGTAGCCACATGGCTAGGTCTCGTTTACAATGCCAGCTAATGCTCTACACTAAACATCTCGCCCAGTTTGTCAGGGAAATGAAAATGCATTGGCAGTAGCTTGACAGTTATGTAATTCATGAAAGTAACTAAAGTAACTGCAATACATCATCAGCGTTAAAACATTAGAGCTAACAGCTAGATTAGTTCGCTAGCTTGCTACGTGATTAACAAGGCCTTGCCTGTTAACCTACTTTAGGTAAACAAACAAACCTACCTTCATGCATAGCCGAAATTATTACTGTTCAGACTGTGTGATGCCATGGGTGACGATATATTTGTAAGACTTAAAAGAGGTATTTCATCGTTGCTTTGTATGCTATACAATCACACATAATACCGTATTTCTTCTGTTGTTGCCACATATAAAAGTGGGACTAGCTATTTCCGTCAACTTTACCCCCATACCGGAAGTAGAGTGCATAGGCGGACTGCATACCGCCCCCTTGGGAGAAAAGCCTCGTTTCCATGCTCTGAGTTTCCTGTAGACGTATACTGTATGAGAGGGAATTATGTGTTTATTATGTGGTCTGAGGGATTTCACGGTCACAGTGTCACTGAAGACTGTCCCATCTGGTAAGATTCTTAGAAGTCGGTCAAGAAAGCTGCTAAAATTATTATAAAACTGTTGCTAAAAATTATGTAAACTGCTGCTAAAATTATTATAAAACTTGCTAAAACTCTGTAGTCTGCTAGAAAATATATTATAAAACTACTTCTAAAACCTTTGTTATCTGATGCTAAAATTATTATAAAATTTCTGCTAAAACTCTGTAATTTGCTAAAAAAATATATATATAAAACTGCTGCTAAAAACTGTAATCTGCTGCTAAAATTATTATAAAACTGCTGCAGCAAAACTCTAATTTGCTAAAAATTATTATATATATATATATATATATATATATATATATATATATATATATATATATATATGTATATGTATATGTATATATATGTGTATATATATATATATATATATGTATATAATTATTATATAGTATACAGTCTATATTTACACTGTATACTCTACATTTACATCTGTATAGCCTATATTATATCTGTATAGTTCATATTCATAACAAACACTTTTATATTTAAATCAAACTACTGCACTGGGTAAATCTGGGACCTATTTTCATTCCACCTGATGTGATGTGATGACTTTGTTTCCTTGAATCCTTAAAACTGCTGCTAAAAACTCTGAAATCTGCAAAAATATTAGTATAAAACTGCTGCTAAAAACTATGTAATCTGATGCTAAAATTATTATAAAACTGCTGCTAAAAACTCTGTAATCTGCTCTGTAATCTAAATTATTATAAAACTGATGGAAGATAGACTACTGAAACTCCTGAATACTGAGATCTCTGGTGTGGTTACTGTTAGCTAAAAATAAAAATAAAAAGTTAAACGTTCCTAAATGTTTTGGATATTAATCCTGGTATTACCGATTAATTCACTGTCCCTTGACTGCTGTGACACTTTGAATTTCCCCACTGTGGGACTCATAAAAGATTATCTTATCTTAGCCTATATTTACTGCAGATATGGCCAATGTTGATCTACAAGTCAACATTGATTCAATGTCTCATTTAATGACTAAAACATAGTTAATTTCTTCAACTGATATTATATACTGATTCAAAACTGATTATTCAACTTCAACTGATGCAACATAACCAACATTCAATGTTCAATCAGTATTCCTAGGTTCTCTGGGTACACAACAACCTGAATATATTCCTGACTGAGTGAAGTGTTAGCTATCTGAGCCAGTGCACTAAGCAGTAGCTTTTATGGCTGTTTATATCAACATCATTAGCAAAGCCGTGATAGCCTGTCTGTCTTCCTTCCTTGTCTGTCTTTCTTTCTTTCTTTTTTCTTTCCTTCTTTTGTGTCTTCCTTTCTTCCGTCTTTCTTTCCTTTCTTCCTTCCTTCCTTTCATTCTGTCTTTCTTACTTTCTTTCTTCATCTTCCTTCCTTCCTATCATTATGTTTTTCTTCCTTCCTTTCCTGTGTTTCTTTCTTACTTTCTTCCTTCATATCATTCTGTCTTCCGTCTTTCCTTCTTTTCTGTCTTTCTTCATTTCTTTCTGTTTTTTTTCCTTCTTTCTTTCCTTTCTTCCTATCATTATGTCTTTCTTCATTTCTTTCTTCCTTCCTTTCTGTATTTATTTCTTTATTCCTGTCTTCCTTTCTTCCTTCTTTGTCTTACT
The DNA here is from genome assembly GCA_036984385.1 of Crenuchus spilurus. Taxonomy (NCBI): domain Eukaryota; kingdom Metazoa; phylum Chordata; class Actinopteri; order Characiformes; family Crenuchidae; genus Crenuchus; species Crenuchus spilurus. Next base: position 41,794 of record BRDA01005884.1, on the reverse strand, counting down.
TTCTGTCTTTTGTCTGTCTTTCTTCCTTCCTTTTTTCTTTCTTCCTTCATTTCTGTTTCCCTAGTTTTTTTCTTTCTGTTTTTCTCCCTTCTTTACTTTCTTTCTGTTTTTCTTCCTTCTTTACTTTCTTTCTTTCTGTATTGTTTTCTTTCTTCTTATCTTTCTTCATTGTTTTCTTTTTTCCTATCTTTCTCTCTGTCATTCTTTCTTAATTGTTTTTCTTCCTTCCTTCATGTATTTCTTTCTTCTTATCTTTCTTTCTTAATAGTTTTCTTTCTGTCTTTCTTTCTTCCTTCCTTTCTCTCATTCTTTGTCTTTCTTCCTTTCTTTCTGTCTTTCTTCCTTAATTTTCTTCCTTCCTTCCTTCCTTTCTGTCTTCCTTCCTTCCTACCTTCCTTCTTATCTTTCTGTCTTCCGTCTTTCCTTCTTTTCTGTCTTTCTTCCTTTCTTTCTGTTTTTTTTTCCTTCTTTCTTTCCTTTCTTCCTATCATTATGTCTTTCTTCATTTCTTTCTTCCTTCCTTTCTGTATTTATTTCTTTATTCCTGTCTTCTGTCTTTCATTCTGTTTCTTCCTTCTTTCCTTCTGTCCTTATTTCTTTATTTATGTCTTTCCTTCCTTCTTTCTTTACTTCTTTCTGTATTACTATCCTTCTTTCCTTTCTTTCTTCCTTTTTTTTTGTCTTTCTTTCCTTCTTTCTGTCTTTTCTTCCTTTCTGCCTTCTGTCTTTCTATTCTTCCTTCCATCCTTCC
>BRDA01005884.1:0-41033 GCA_036984385.1 Crenuchus spilurus | reverse complement strand
CTGTCTTCCTTCCTTCCTACCTTCCTTCTTATCTTCCTGTCATTCTTTCTTAATTGTTTTTCTTCCTTCCTTCATGTATTTCTTTCTTTCTTTCTTCTTATCTTTCTTTCTTAATAGTTTTCTTTCTGTCTTTCTTTCTTCCTTCCTTTCTCTCATTCTTTGTCTTTCTTCCTTTCTTTCTGTCTTTCTTCCTTAATTTTCTTCCTTCCTTCCTTCCTTTCTGTCTTCCTTCCTTCCTACCTTCCTTCTTATCTTCCTTCCTTAATTGTTTTCTTTCTTCCTTCCTTCCTTTCTTTTTTCTTTCTTTTTGTATTTCGTTATTCCTTCATTCCTATCTATCTGTATTTCTTTCTTTCTTTCTTCATATGTTTCTGTCTTTCGTTTTTAATTGTTTTCTTCCTTCCATCCTTTCTGTATTTCTATCTTCATTTCATCATTCCTTTTCCTTTCTTTCTGTCATACTTTCTGTATTTCTTTCTTAATTGTTTTTCTTCCTTCCTTTCTGTCTTCTTTCATTCCTTTCTTCTTATCTTTCTTGTTTTCTTTCTTCCTTCCTTCCTTCCTTTCTGTCTTTCACTTTTCCTTCCTTCCTTTTTATCTGTTTTTCTTTCTTTCTTCTTATCTTTCTGTCTTTCTTTTTTAATTGTTTTCTTCATTCCGTCCTTTCTTTCTGTATTTCTATCTTCATTTCATCTTTCCTTTTTTTCTTTATTCTTTTGGTTTTGATGAGGCGGTACAAACCCGACTTGCACTACATAACACACCCTTTTCACTCTGAGTAAGATGCAAATGGCAGCTATTGAGGACCGCTAACTACACTCCGAGCCAATAATAGAGACTGTTATCATGGACTAATTCAGCTAATGGCATGTGGACGTGCCAGCCTTGAGCCGTGTGAATAAGGGAGAAGAGGATCTAACGGAATTAAGTGTTGAAACCGAAGTCGTTGGTGTGAAATTTATTTGTTGACCTTAACAGGGTAAGACATCGATGTATCCGCTAGCTTAGCTAACACGCTGCTACCTTCCCCGCTGTTACCCTCTCACTGAGGGCTGCCTTCCCCGCCGCTTTTCTCCGCCGTGGCCTCAAGCTCTTCTGAGGCTCTAGCGTCTACAGCTGCTGTGTGGTCATGAAAAGCTGCTTTTGTCAGAAAAGGAAGGATGCAGTGCCGCGAGTAACAGTTAAGTCGAGACGCCATGTAACGGTAGTCGTACACAAACATTTGGATCATTGGTCTGCCCGAGTTCACCGCGTTTAGCGACCAAGACGTTTAGCCAACACGCTTTTAGCTAATCTAGACATACTGGTGTTCACCACAAGTCACCAAGCTAATACTGCCTGTTTATCCCTTATCATGTAATGAAAACTTGACTTAATTCATGAAACAAGCTAGCTTAGCAGATGAGTGTAGTGTTGAATATTAAAAGTTAGCTTAGCTATATAGCATTATTAGCCACCAATCCGTAACAAATAACTGTCCTGTCGTCTGAGTGGCTAAAACTACCATGCTAGGTTAGCTTACTCAGACAAACACACAAGCTGTGCAAAAATCTTGCTTTAGAAGTCTAGTAGCCAGTGTTCATAGATGTTATTTTTGAGGTGAGAAAGTAAATGTAAACTTATTATGGTGTTTTCTAGCGACCCTTTATAGACAGATATATATTTGAACTCTCGTTACACTGACAGCAGTAACTCTGTGTAAACATGTTATTGCTGTTATTATGGCACTTTAGTAGTTACGTGTTGTGTTTCCGCAGTGCATGGGTTTGCTTGACATGTTCTGTCTCTCTTCAATTGTATTACTGATCCTCTTCGCTGTCCCTGCTTGTTTGTGGTCATAAAGTCTGAGTCTGTCAGTGTCACTTATCTGTAATTCCCACAGAATTTTAATGTCACATGTTTGTTTAGTACCAGAGTGTAAACGCTGCGATATTTTTGTACAAAGGGATTTGTTAACTCAGCGTGTTTTTATGACTGATGAAGAGGTTGTGAAATGAGTGTTGTAGTTTATTAGCTTGTTCGTGTACAGGTGCATCTCAATAAATTACAATATCAACCAAAAGTTAATGTATTTCAGTAATTCAGTTCAAAAAGTTAAACTCCTATATTCTATAGATTCATTACACACAGAGTGATCTATGTCAAGTGTTTATTTCTTTTAATGTTGATTATTATGGCCTATAGCCAATGAAAACCCAAAAATCTAAAAATTATTAATATTTTATATAAGACCAATTCAAAAACATAACAGTATATATCCTCAATACTTGGTCAGGGCTCATTTTGCATGAATTACTGCATCAGTGTGGCGTGGTATGGAGGTGATCAGCCTGTGGCACTGTTGAGGTGGTATGGAAGCCCAGGTTGCTTTGATAGTGTCTTTCAGCTCATCTGCATTGTTGGGTCTGGTGTCTCTCATCTTCCTCTTGACAATAACACATATATTCTCTATGGGATTTAGGTTATGTGAGTTTCCTGGCCAGTCAAGCACCTGTGTAACTGTGGTATTTAAACCAGCTATTGTTACCTTTGGCAGTATGGGCAGGTGCCTAAAACCTTGTTCTTGTAAAAAAATGTACTTGTAGACGGCTGCGCTGACTTTGATTTGATATAATACTTAAAGAAAATGTAAACACAAGTAACCGCCTTGCTTTTCAGCTAATGACATTTTAGTCAAAGGAATAATGTGCACAGTCAGTTACAGGCAGAAGTTGCTGTGGGTTCATGGTAAGTTGTGGAATGGAATCTGGATTGGTGCTGCACCTCATGTTATGTTATGTTATGATGTGGTGGATTCATGGAGTAGCACAAGCTACGGGCTGGAATATGGATTGTTAACTCGATGGGCCCTAGTTGTTCAAAGTCTGATAAGCAAATGACGTCAATATCGGACCCAATATGCAGGATTTGATTGGGCCCATCTTCACTTACATATCTAACCTAATCTACCCAGTTTTGTTTTAAAGTGAGAGGTCTTTGCATTGTATATCACCCAAGGGATCTAGAAATCAAAACCTAATTTGTCCACTATTTCAATCAACCGCCAGTGTATTTTCTTACCTGGAAAGTGACTGATGTAAAATGAGACCTGCCCTTGCAATGTGAGGAGCATCTCAGTGAACATCTCGTATTGCATGCCAAGTACCGTTTGTGCAACTAAGTGTGGTCAGATTAATTTTGGTGGCTCATGATTATCATGTTCAGGTCTGATGAATATTTACAGCTTAGATTGTCTGACTTTATGTTCTGCCTTTTCTCTGTCAACATAACCACATGTTTTGTCAGGGTTCTCATTGAAAATAGTTTCAGACTTTCAGTTCCTGTATTTGCATATAACTTAAAATCATTCAGCTTTTTCACTGATGTGTAGTCCACACTAATACAAAAAAAGTGTTTTGGCTACACTTATTGTTTCAGTCTATTTTCCCCATCTTTGTACACCAAAGCCAAAATGAAGGAAAAGCCAAATAGTGAGGATGTCCGTGCGATCTATGACTGCTATGGTATTTTGTTTGTGCTCTACAAAAGGGTGAAAAAGACAATTTTCTTGTCTTGACAGATAATAAAGTCAAGCTACTTTTAAAAATGATGAATGAATAGGAGTTCCAAATCCACAGAGCACACAGACTTGAGTTTTGTCATTAAATACAGTGCACTACTAGAACTATACAAAAAAGATGTATACTGGTACAACATTATGCACATTCAGGGAGAACTGTGCACTGTAAGGATGAGAGAACCAAGAGCACTGACTCCAGAATTCAAAGCAGCTGGTGTGAAATATAAACAAGCAGAGACCACATGTCTTACATCTGTTTTTTTACTTCTCCACACTTCAATGCCTAAAGTGCATCTTCAGAATCACTAATCTCAGAGAACAAGTTTGGAAAAAATGTTTCCAGTTGTGGAAAATGTGCTAGTGTGGATGACACTGATTAAAACGGACACATTTTCTAGTTTACTTGTTTACACCTTAACATGGAGTAAGCTTTAACTGTGAATAAGCCATCTGCCTTATTTATGTGATAGGCTTATATTTGAGTTCTCACACTGAGCTTATATTCACTTTCTCACCCTTTTGTTGTTCACATGTGTCTACTGTTTACTTTACCTTAAGACAGCTCCATGTGGGCCAGTGATTTGACACAGCCCCTTTGTAACTTGTTTGGACAAGAGCTAAAGGTAGCCAAGCAGTTAGGCATGGTTTCTAGGGTGCATTCAGAACATTTTGCCTTCTGTAAAAGCTGCTCTAATTAGTATGCTACTAGATTATAGACTTCAGGTTAAGTATTTTGTAACTCTGGAGATTCTCAGATTAAAGAAAATTATTACACAGTTCTATAATTATGGTAATGTTTGAACATGTTTGAGTTATCTGGTATCTCGTTTTTGTAGGTTGTGCTTATCTTCACCAGCACATTTTGGCAAGAAATTGGTGCCAAATTGAAAAGCAATCATCATAGTGTAAAAATGTGAAATGCAACTTACAGTGTATTGCTTTTACACAGTAACATGCAGAATTCCTGCCAAAATGAAAAGCATGACCACTACTGCATTTTAAAAATCAAACTAATATATTAAAGTCATAAATAAATACAATACACTTTCAAATGTAATCAGGTCAGCTGTATTGTATTCCACGGTGTGGAGCTGTGAACGTGCCAAAACAAAAGATATGTTACGTGATGATTTTTTATAAATTGGCGTTCTGGAATTGGTGCCACAATCCAATCAGAACTCTCTGATTCTGGGATGTGGTTCATGGGATTGTACACACAATCCATTACTGATTACTGCAATTAAAGTTCATCTGCAGTCAGCTGCTCATTCTTTAGTTATCAGACAGCATCACTAGAGAAATGTCACAGAAAGACTGTCTGACTGACAGATTTATTCAATCTTAATTGACTATTAAACGCAGAAGGTTCATCATCTTTGTATGAAAACACTGCGCAGACTCAAACTCCAACCCACTTTCTTTTCTTAAAAAAGAAAGCAACCTTAACAATCACTGATGGCATATAGAACACTTTATTAATCCCAGAGGGAAAGTCAGGTATTACAGCAGTTCAAGTACAATACTTTTTACATTTAATGTTCATCTTATTACTCAAGTTTGTAGACATGAATGTGCAGTCTTTCTGGTTGACTCTGAGTGTTCAAAATAACTGGAAAAAAAACAAAGTGAACCAAAGTAAACAAATGTTTTATCCACATGGTTTCCCTGAGGTTGCGGGTCAGTGAATCAGAAAGTAGGTGTACACACACAACACAAATACACACACCCTTGAAAAACAATGTGTGTAAAAACAAAAGCTTGTCGTAGTATTGCACAATCTGCCTAGTGTGCTCGTACATAGATGATGAACCTTCTGTTTCTTCTAGTTCCTGAAGAGTCCGTCTTTCTCTCTTTGACATTTCTCCAGTGATTCTGTTTGATAAAATAACTAAAGAACAGGCAGCTGACTGCAGATGAACTTTACTTACAGTGTATGTTTTGGTAATAAGTAATCAGTACAGCCCCATGGACCACACCCCAGATTCAGTAAAGGATTCTGATTGGACAGTGATTACACTGGATTGTGGCATGAATTCCGCAGTGCTGCTTTAAGAAATGGAATGATGTGGTTTACGTTTTGACTTGTTCACAGCCACACACAGTGGAAAATAACACAGCTGAGCTGATTACATTTGAAGGTGTGTTGTGTTAAATTGACATTAATTCAGCATTTTGTTTTTAAAATACAAATCCTTATGTATTGTTTTTTCAGCAGTGAGGTCAAGTAATGTGAAAATAATGTAATAGTGATTTTACTTTTCATTTTGGCATGAATTTGACCTGTTACTATAATAAAACAATACACTCTGTGCATTGTATAAGCAATAACATGTAGCCATTTCACATTCTGTACTCCCATGGTTCTTATCTGTATACTTGACAGTTTTCCATAGTGCAACAGAACTGGGAAAGTAGGAAGGTTCTTTGCAGGCTCTTTTGTGGTCACATGATTTTAAGTTTTATCAGTTTACTTGTATGAAGATGCTGAAGTACATCCTCTTGATATTTTTGTTGAGCACAGTTTGCAGCCTGCTTTGCTTGGATTTTGATCTTTAATTGTGAAATAGTTTCAATTTGCAGACATACTGGGTTGCGTTCATAAGCACAGCAATCTGCACTAATATTAGGCAAATAGTATCAGATATTGGTATCGGAGTGTTGTATGTATTCCCGATACTGTGCTTGTTTACTCGTACTCAAAAACAAAATATATCCAATAACAGTATTGGTATCAATGCTTCACTTACAATATAAAGGCTTCATGTCACTATTGTGAGTCATTTGGATGACATCAGATGTTGAAAGTAAGTAATTTTACCATTTCGTTAAACATTTTTGAACAGCAGCACATCAAAAAAAAAAAAGCCCTCTTTTTCAATAACAGCCTGTAGGTCTGGGAAGTGAGGTGACCAATTGCTGGAGCTTTGGGAGTGGAATGTTGTGCCATTCTTGTCTGATATAGCATTATAGGTGCTCAACAGTCCTGGGTCTTTTTTGGTTTAACGATGCGCCAGATGTGGTCTGCAGGCAGGCCGATTCAGCAACATGAATTTTCTTAGGTGAAGCCACGCTGTTGTGATGGATGCAGTATGTGGTTTAGCATTGCCTTGCAAGTAGAGCTGCGAATCTTTGGGAATCGAGCGAATTGTTCCAGAATCGATTCTTGGGGTCAGGAATCGATTTTTTTCCCGATTCTTTCAAATACGAACGAAATACTTTACCGTTGCAATCTCTGCAAATCGCAAGAGTGACGTCAAGCCCTTTCTTACCCGGCCGGGTTGACAGTAAAATCCAAAGTGTTTCCAAATGGTTGCTTTCAAAGACCGCGGCTCGGCTTGCATAGCCGACGCTGCTTCCTTGTTTTGCCTAGCACTACGGTGGCTGAGAAGGCACATCCGCACCCGCAAAAAAAATCGATTTTTTGAAAACGAGAATCGATTCTGAATCGTTCAATGTTAGAAACGCGATTCGAGCTCGAAGCGATTTTTTCCTGCACCCCTACTTGCAAGGCTGTGTCTGAAAGAGTTAAGAGCATATAGCTGAAGAGCAAGAGATGGGGGGGGCTTTCCAGATGTGTAAGCTGCCAACATCATAGGCACTAATGCAACCCCATACTATCTGAGATGCAGTCTTTTGAATTGTGCACTGCTAAAAAGTTGGATGGTCCCTCTTGTCTTAAGTTTGCAGGACGTGGCATCCATGGTTTTCAAAAAGAATGCAGAATTTTTATATATCTGAGCACAGAACAGTTTTTTTTTTTTTTTTTTGCCTCAGTCCATTATAAATGAGCTTTGGCCCAGAGAAGATGCTGCCGTGTCACCTGAGGGCTGAAGATCACAACTATTGAGCTTCAGTTTTGTCTCTTGGGCACCAGGATGTCTCCAGATTCTATGAATTTGATTATATAATGTACTGTAGATGGTGGGATATCGGTGCTACAAACAAGTTTAAACTCATCATGGATTTTACAACAGCTCTGAACGTGACTGAGCCAATTAGATTTTAGGACCAGAACTGTCAGTTTTATAAGGGGTACTTTACCAGCATCAGGCTATAACATACATACAATTATATGATGTGACAGCAGAATACAATACTGTAGGTGCGTTCCAATTCAAGGGCTGCATCCTTCGAAGGTTGCAATCTACAACGACGTGCCTTTGAGGGCTTCATGAACCATGAAGACTGAACCTAAATGAGACAGTCTGGCCTACATAAGGATTTCCTTCTTTCATCACATGCTGTTCCCCCCCTTATTGTTGCATAACAGAGTGCCGCTTCTGTCCCTTAGCAACTAAGTCAGATGCAGAAACACTGAACTTGGACTGATGTTAAGCACCGAGTACTGTTGGACAACAGTAATGTTAGCATTTATCAATTTACTGTATTTACTGTATATCTGTTAATTCATATAATATGACATTATTCACACAATTGGTGTAATGTAGATTTAGGCTACTTGTTTACTGTACTTAGGGTATAAATGTGAGGTGCTATAATTTTCCATTTTATTCAACTTGGCAGATAAATGCGTAGTGTACAGTTGATGTGACTGGTTACTTTTCAGATTCTATATTTTCATTGCATTCATACAAGCATACATTCAGACACACAGACATACACATTAATTCACACAGCTGGGTCATTTTTAGAGTAGCCAATTCACCTGATCTCCATGTTTTTGGAGTGTGGGAGTTAACTGGAGTCTATGGAGGAATCTCACGCATGGAAGCTCCACCCAGATGGGGACTTGAACCCAAGACCTCAGCGCTGAGATGTGAACATGTTAACCACTAAACCACCAATGCTGCCCAATCTAATGTACTTTGCTTCAGATTACCTACAAAAGCAGTTTAAGTAACAAAATATTCAATGTCAGGTTAGCTGTGTAATCAGCCTCATATTTTGTATTGAACTTTGAAAATGATCTGCCATCGGACAACCACAACCTAACTGTTCACATTTATGTATGTATTGTTACAGATACATTTTTGCTGAAATTACCACAATATTGTTAATATAGGTGATGGTGCTAAATGTAAAAAGGTTGTTAGCAACTTAATGAATGGGGACAATTTGATCCAATGTATTTAATTTCTCTTGGTATCTCATTGCACTGATCTTTTCTTAAATGCTGCCAAATCCTGACTTGCCTCACTACCTGTGCCAGAAAGCCAAAGCAAAGAAGTGTGCAGTGCTGAATCAAGTCTGTGTCCTTTTAAATCTAAATCCAGAAAGTAAAACTAAACGTCATTAAATACACGTATAACATGACTTTTTTGCTTTATATTTAATGACTTTTCCTAATTGCATTCTGATAACTGAGTAAACATAAAATTAACTTGATATGTTTTTTTAGCGTTCTGTACACGTATACATGTATACACGTTTTCTTTGGAGTCAATTTGACCCCACGCTGTTTTATCTGTATAACATAAATATCAACATTTTAGAGAGTACAAAGTGTCTGAGTCAGAAGAGACTGTGATTATAACAATTTTCTGGAGGTTTAAATTGCTGGGGTCAAATTGACCCCAAAAATAAATGATGTTATTAAATATGAACATAATATGAGAGTTAAACACAAATAAGTTTAAAAAACTAAATAAATGTGACTTTCTTAATTATGTTGTTTAAATAATTTAGATATTGTATTCCAACATAGCAAGCTAGTGCAACATAAGACTATTACACACTTTTAAAAGACGCAAAATGTCAAGTACTTGTTAGACATAATTCAGAATCTTTTATTTTTATAGTTTTAGTTGATAGATTTGACATGATAATAAAATGGAAATTTAGAATTTCTTGTGTAGCATTTTGTCAGACTACATATAATCGAATTGGCAAAAATATTATTTAGTACTCACGTTCTCTTTTAATGATGTTATCTTTGAGATTAAAAGATAGTTGCCAAGATGTCTTACTTTTTTTAAGTAGCACCTATCCAGTGAATACATTCATTTTATTTAGGGTCCACTCTTTCACAGCACTTTTGTTCAGCCAAAGGTTTTAGATCACTGATTCCTTGTGGTGTAGGACAATAAAATGATAAAACTGGACTGGCTGTCTAGAAGTATTTCAAAGTTGGTTTGTGAGCAGAACTGTATGTATTTGAGTCTGTGAACTGCTAAATTGCTTGTTGCTTTATTGCTAAATTGCTTTATTTTGACAACCCTTCCCCCGTCCCTGCTCCTCACCTTTTTAATTTCTGTAGATTTTCTATCTGAATATTTTCTTGATGTTTTTGTCCTCTTGCATGCTTAGAACTTCATGATGCCTGAGGTACGGGACCTGTCAGAGGCGCTACCAGAGATGCCCATGGATCCCATCACTGGAGTAGGTGTTGTTGCCTCAAGAAACAGAGCACCCACTGGCTATGATGTGGTAAGTGTCCTGTAATATTAGAGATTAACAGTGTGATTATTACATTTTCTATATTTTTGTGTAATATCTTGACTGTAAAAAAATGAGCTCCAAACATGTTTAACCCCTTGAATTTGTAATAAAATCATCTGCCTTTTGATGTGTGTGTGTGTGTGTGTGTGAGTGTGTGTGTGTGTGGTGTAGTGTATATCACCTTAAATGGTATTATGGTGTTGTGTATAAAATTAAGTGAAGATGCTCAACAATAAGACCATAAAAATAAAATAGTGTGTTGATGCATACTATAAGTGGTTTTGATAAAATAAGTTGACAAAGTTTTAGGTTTAAATGATTTTTTATCTCTTGACACTTGTCAGTGTGCGTTATTGTTAAACCCCCAAATCTCAGTACTTGGTGTCCTTATTTTTAAGTTAGTTGTGTTGTGGATCAAAAGTGCTAACAGCTGGAGTCCCTGTTGAAGGTCCTTTTGAGTGCTCAGAGTCAAACCAAATCAAGACACGAGTCAAAAATGAGGTTTCTCCAACTGCTTCTAGAAAAATGCTGTTATTATGACCTAACCAAGAGGTAATTAGTGTAATGTAACACTCTTCACAAGGAGCGTGGCTAACATAAACAGCAAATATATGTTGGTTTTAAGTTGAATACAGTTTCACTCGTTCTTTTGCCTTCTCAAGGCCTTATGCTTCTCAAGGGTTTTCTTACTGTCACTAAAGTTGGTTTCACTGCGCACTACAGTGTCGCCACAGAAACCGCTGTGCTCATCTGCAAAATCTATAGCACACAGATTATTAGCAGATATTAACCAGTAGCTAAATTCTGTTTAGATTATCTTGAAGAGGATTTATTTTCATTGCATTTGAACACAACCTGTAACTTGTATGACTAGTGTGAATTCTTTAAGTCTTAATAATTTGGCTGATCAGTACATTCATTTAAGGTATCATGCTTCTCAGATCTAATACTGATTCATTGGCTGTTCCGCATAGGTTGCACAAACTACAGATGGCATGGATGCTGACTTATGGAAAGATGGCCTTTTCAAATCTAAAGTGACACGGTACCTCTGCTTCACAAGGGTCTTCTCCAAGGAAAATGTGAGTTTTCTTGTTGCACTAGTTGGTTTAGAAATTATTCCTTTGATAAAGAAATTGGTACATCCATGATGTGATCAAATTTAAAAAGGTTAATGATGAAGATGTTGAAGGAAATGATTGGGGATGATCCAGACCCATCTGTAAGTTTGGTATTAGACCTAATAGAGGTACCTTTATGGATCTGTGTCAGCTACATTAAGCCTGATTCTGATACGTTCTTTATTATCACACTGTTCTTTATAAAGTATTTCTGACCAAGTACTTTAATTAATGCAAAGTAGCTGGCCTGCAGTAACAGACCTACATAATGCATCTTGATCTTAATCACAGTAATATGGAAATGCACAAGAAACAAATGAAAATGGGCAAAATTAATGGATGATTAATTTTAGCAAAGTGACATGTTTTGGTTTTTATTTAAGCTAGCATTAGGCTTTTGAGTCCAGGATTGTAGCATTTAAACAGTAAATGGCATTTGTTCTGATTTAACAGTCAATCAAAGCTCATGACCATACTGACCTGTACACTGAGAGCTCTGACTTCTGGCTCAGCTCTCTCTCCACCAAAACAGACTGATATAGTGTCTGCATCACTGCAGATGCCACACTGATCCACATCTCCAGCTCCTTCTTACCCTCTCTGATAAACAAGACCAAGACCCTGATATACTTAACCTTCCCAACTCAGAGAAAGCTCTCCATCTTTTTCCAGCTGAGTACCACCGTCTCAGATTTGGAGGTGCTGATTCTTATCCCAGCCGCTTCACACTCAGCTGCAAAATGGTCCATAACCATTATGAACAGAATCGGTGACAGAGGGCAGCTCTGGCAGAGTCCGACTTCAAATGAAACTGTCTATACATGTTGTTTGTATCTTCCTGCAGAGTCATTTAGGAAACGTGCTGGTAGACATGAAATTGATTGACATTAAAGACACACTGCCTGTGGGTTTCATCCCAATTCAGGAAACAGTGGACACACGTAAGCATCACTTATTTCTTTCTGTTTAACTTGCACACAATCTGCTGTAGGGTGCAGGCATTATGCCAGAACATGTATGTACACTCCAGCCTTTTCTTGTAGGATGTTAAGCTAGCAGAGTTGAGTTGCTGGCATGTTGTGCATGTTATTTCCAGCACTTAGGTTAAAATTGATCTTCAGCCATCCTTTCACATCATTTACCCTTCTCCCTCTTCCTTGGCCTTTTTGTAGAGGAGCCTGCATTTAGGAAGAGGAGGCTGTGCATTAAATTCATCCCAAGGGACTCCACTGAAGCTGCCATCTGCGACATCCGCATCATGGGACGCTCTAAACAGGCTCCACCACAGTACACCTTCATAGGGTCAGTTTTCATAAACATATAGAGCCTGATCAACATCAACTTTTATTGATTTTAAGGGTCTAAATTGCAGCAACTGGCATTACTGTCCATTGCCATTTAATAGGGTCAAAATTAAGCAGACTTCAAATGTTTTACGTGAATAGTACTTAACTGACAGATATGATGGACAGTTAGCAACTGAAGACTGTGAATTAAATATATATATATATATAGTGTGTGTGTGTGTGTGTGTGTGTGTGTGTGTGTGTGTGTGTGTGTGTGTGTGTGTGTGTGTGCGCTTCTGTTGTCTTTGCTTTGGCCAAATTTTGCTGCTGTTGTGCTGTGTTGTGGTGATTTTGTTGAGGTTGTTAGACTGGATCAGTATCTCTAAAAACTTGTCTGTATGGGTTTACTTGTGGTCTTGAGTATGAAACTGAATTTAACTTCTTATTCATCAGCATCTTATTCCACCTTCAGTGAGGCAGCAGTGGTAACTGTGTTTGTGTAAGAGAGTGGTTGATGGAGAGTATTACAATTCCCTGTTCCACTTCAATTGATGCAGGGTTAGCATTACTGCTGGCAGTACCTATCTGTACCTGCTGCAGCATTTAAGGTGGAATGGACAAATTTTGAATAAAACGCTGGTGAATTAGAAGCTAACTTCTGCTTCGTCAGTTGTTCTTTCAGTTGAAAGCAGAGTTAATCTAATATATATATAAATTTTTAATCAGTATGGATATGATTTGGCATTACCCTGTTAATGGCTGAGATAGCAGCGGGTGGTCAAGAGAGGTTGAGCATAACATTAGTGAGAACAAAGCAGTAATCTTAAACTGTATTCATCAGGGTTATTAAAAACATAAATAATAAAAGTACTGATATCAAGGTATTAACACATCTTTTAAAAACCCTGTTAATGCATTATGAGGGGGTCCCTTGCCCTTGTGGGTCATTTGTTGATAAGACATGTTCTGCAAGAATTCTTGCATGTTCTGTCCAAGATCTCAGTTACAACTTTACCTCATATGCTTTCACATTTTGGCTTTTCTATGTGGCAGCTTTCAGTATTTTCATGCATTATGTTGATGTTGAGGCCTTTCAAAAATGACAGTTAGTTTTTAAATATTACCTAGTGTGCAAGTTATGTTTGGCTTTCCTGATTAATTGATGACTAAACTGAAAATGTCCGTGCAGAGAGCTGAATAACATGGGGATTTGGTATCGAATGGGCAAGGTGCCTCGGACCCAGGACTCATCTCCCATACAGAGTAACTGCTCCTCCATAGGCACCAGCACCAACATTCAGACAGTCACCACCAACTCCACTCCAGCACCTGTCATGCCTAAGTAAGTCTGTGAGATTGAGATCTTAGAAAAATGGGAAACACAGAATGTGATAAATGATTTTGACTTGTATTTTTACACCAAAAGCAAAACGACTGGTAAAGCTGAAAATGTCTGTGTTATTGTCACATGTCAGTCACTGCTGTGTGCAAGAGGAAGAGAGAATAAGAAAAAGACAGGAAGCGAGAGTGCATGCTGTGTCTGTCAGGCGACCAGATGCAGTGTATAATTATATTAAAAATGTGGACTTGCTTGGATCCCCCAGACCTTTGTATCCTACAAGGAAATGTCCAGACATTAACACGGAGACTACTTCACTATCGTTCAACTGTACCTTTTATTTAGCAGAAACGTCAGATAGTCATACTGTTGTGTAAAATGGCTGTTGAATTTCACAGTAAGTTAATTTTTAGCTGTTGTCTGTCTGTCTGTCTGCTTCCTTAGAGTTTGTGTCACTGTCACTCATCTATCTCAGGGTTCTCACTCTACCTGGAAATCAGGGAAAACCTGGAAATTGAGTTTAACTTTTTCCAGTCAGGGAAAAGTCAGGGAATTTGAGAAAAATGTCTCAAATCAGGGAAAAGTCCGAGAATTTGATAAGCCCAAGAGAGAATGTCGTCAGTCTGTTGTTTCACGTCCACACGTTCTTTACTGGATGATTGGCTATTGTGGCTTTTTAGTATAGAGATCCCTATTATCCATCTCTGTCATTCTGTAGGCTGACTGGTCGTTGACTGGTGGTAGCTGACTTACAACCTCTAACTCTAAACACTACTAGTAACTAAAAAGCCTCCAGAGCTGTTTCTCCAAGTCTGAGTGGAACTCTGCTCTAGTATAATAGTTTTGCATATAAACAATTTGCATTAAAAGGTGAGGAAAGGATGGCTGTAAGGGGAGAAGGGATGCCATTACATGTACATGCCTATGTTACAATACTAATGTACCAGTGCTAAGTTTTATAAGTGTCTCATAGTTTCACCACATTCATTGGCACTACTCTTCATTGCAACAATAATTGGGTTGGAGATGTGTCAAAATAGGCTGAAATAGTTATTCTGGAATTTTGAAAAACCATCAGGGGAAAAATCAGGGAATTTAGTTGTCCTGAAAAAGTGGGAACCCTGTACCTTAACCAGGACCCCTATTTTAGAGGTAGCTTTACCCCTGGATTCACAGGCACTCGCAGTATAGTTTACATACACAGTATAAATAGACAAACCCCGCCCCACTCACACACACTGTCTAAAGTCAGTTAGGATTACCAAAATGATTTCTATTTGCTAAATGCCAGAATAATGAGAGATATTATATTTTAGAGAATTTTTATTGCTGTTTACATACATTAAGATTACTGTGCCTTTTAAACAGTTTTCAAAATCCTAGATGATGTCATGCTTTTGGAAGCTTTTGATAGGTTAATTGACATTAGAGTTAACTCGGCACACCTGTGGATGTACAGAGAATTATAGACCTCCAGAATTCTGGTTCATCGTTTAGAACAATTTCCAGATGCCTGAAAGTGCCACGTTAACTTGTTCAAACATTTCAACACAAGTATAAAAACATGGGAATGTCCAACCATCATATCACTCAGGAAGAAGACTGGTTCTGTATCCCATAGATTAATGTGTTTTTGTGTGAAATATCAACCCCAGAACTGAAGTAAAAGACCTTGTGAAGATGCTTGCTGAAGCTGGTAAGAGAGTGTCATGATCCACAGTGAAACAAGTCCTTTACCAACATGAACTGAAAACCCACTCAGTGATGAAAAAGCTTTTTCTCCAAAAGCGACATAAAAAAGCCAGATTACAGTTTGTACGTAAATGCACACACAGACAAAAACCTTCATTTCTGGTGACGTGTCCTGTGGTCTGGCAAAACTAAAATTGAACGGTTTAGCTATAATGACCTTCATTACATTTTGAGGAAAAAGGGGGGAGGGGGCTTGCAAGCCTTTGAACACCATTCGAAAGGTGAAACATGGGGGTGGCAGCACCATGTTGTGGGGGCTGCAGCAGAGGCCAGTACTCTTCACAAAATAGATTGCATCATGAGGAAAGAACATTATCTGGAAATATTGAAGCAACGTCTCAAGACATCAGCCAGGAAGTTGAAGCTCAGGGCAGATTGGTCTTCCAAATGGACAGTGACCAGTGTGAGACCAGTGTGGGAAGCTTGAGGAAGGATACCCAAAACATTTGACCCAAGTCATACAGTTTAAAGGCAGTGCCACCAAATACTAAGAAAACTTGTCTTTTGTAGAAACTAATAAATTCTCAAAAACATTCTCAATCTGGCATTTGGCAAATACAGTAGCACTCATTTTGGTCATCCAAACTGACTTCATACCAGAAAGGTTTAGTCTGATTTAAGATAAGACACTGAGGGGCAGGGCTGTAGCACAATTCCTGGCCATATTCATAAGCATTACTCAACCCCCAGCCCCGATTATTAAATATTATTTACTTTTTAAAGGAAAATAAAATTCCAGACTCCTCAAGGGCCATCCTCCCTCTTGGGGCCCTGGTAACTCAGTCCCACTTTTCACAGCTAGCAAGTTATAGTACAGAATAAAGCTTCTCCATCTGTGCCAGTCTGATTGGCATGCTGTTTTACTTAGCACTTGTAAGGGGGAAGAATGCGGTGAGTCATGCGCTGATCACTAGAAGGAAGAAAGCTTCTAATCACAGCAGATCGCAAGCACCTGGGTCATGCTCTTCTAAAGAGCCGTTCACAGCTCAAACATCGCTCAGTCTTTTCATGACATACGTTCAAACGACATGCTGGTGATCTGAGCTTTCGAGACTAGGGAGTTTACTTCCTCTACTTTATGCTCTGCAGTGGCTGGACGTTTGCCTTATGTTGAGCACATCACTTGTAGAGAATATTCAGTCAAACAAGCGTAATATCTAATAATGATGTAGATGTGCTTGTTTTTCATGACTTAATGTGATTTATGTATTGTACTGAGGTCAGTAAGAGTACTGGGAGCAGCTAGCATTGGCAGCACATTTATCCCAATAGGATGTGGATTCTGCATCCATACGTCCTTTTTTAATAAGAGGAACATCTTCTCAGTGAAGTGTATCCACCTAACAAACTTACCAATATTTTAATAAGTAATTAAAAATCTGCTAACGACCTCAGCCGGCAATAGTGAGTGGATTTCATTTGAATCAGATGCAGTACTGCCCGAGGGTGCTTGGGGAGTGTAATTAGGATGGGAGGCTGAGATTTTAGTTTATATATAAATATTTTAGTTTCCACCCGTTTTCAGTCAAGGTTCTTGTACACAGCTATCATAGCACATCAGTACTTCACTCACGCTGTGTAGAACCGGTGCTCTGCATATGCTGACTATGCACTGTATGTGGGGCTTCATTTGTTGATAGGGGCACCACCTAAAACTCCACCCTCGTCCCCGGTCAAAGAATACGTTTTGAGGAAAAAGCCTTTCTTCACACACGCATCTGCCCACCAAACAGATCTCACGGGGGGATGTGCGCACATGGCTGAGACTTGTGTGCTGGAGGGAGGCATTTGTGCTTAGGGCACCCACATGCCTAACACCGGCACTGGCGCTGTGAACACAGCAAATAATGGTTAGATCCTTGTGTCGGTAGTATTTCACTAGCCATTTCTCATCTGATCTGCCCACTAAGTTCTGTTAAGCAAAAGCTAGCTGGCTCACTTATTCACATCGCTCTTTGAACAGCTCACAAACATCGACTAACCTTTTGAGAGGTTGAAAAACTCACCTTGCTGCTGAAAGTAAGGGAAGGCAGATACAAATGATAAATGTTTGGGTCACGAAGATGTTGCACTTGTCAGTTAAATGGAACTGTAGGATGAATTTGAATAATAATTTTCTGTATGCTCTGTTATATGCAAAATTCTTGTTTTTCACAGACACATATCCATGACCTTACCTGCCAGCTTTAGAAAGAGTACTACAAGACCTGATTATGAACACCAGAACTCCAACCTGTATGCAATTTCAGGTAAACCTAGTTATCTTACTTTTCAACTTTAATCTGTGATGAGACTTTATCAGTGCAGTAATCATACAGTGCAGTACAAATAATGCCTCTGAAAAGTGCATCACCTGTTACACTGTCCTACAAAGAATACAGATGGAGGCCAAACTGATAACATTTTAATTAAGTTACCACAAATTCCAGGAGAAGCATGAGCAGTTTGCTCTAAAACAGGATTATATTACTCAAAAAATGAGCTAGTGAACAATGCTTCACTGGCTGATCTTTTTTAGTGAGAAATGTTTAATTGTTCTAGATGGTACATGCTGAGTAGTCAAAATACACTATCTGTCCAAATGGTTGTGGTGCGTACACTACTCTACACTTCTTCTGAATGAATTCAGTTACTTTAAACTGCAGACGTTGCTGAAACAATGCACATGCAGCTTGTCTAGTCCCTGTAGAGAAGCATTGGCAGTAGAATAGGACTCTGGCACTGTGCCTGAGGCTTGGTGTGGAGTAAAGGGTTATCAAGCTCCTAGTATTGAGCTGTGGTGTACTGGAACTGAAATGATGGTGCACCGTCTGATACTGATGATTGTGGGTTGTGATTATCCAACTTCCTAACGTTCTCGACACTTAATGCAATCAGATCTTCCGGCAAGTCTCAAGTTTATTAAAAGCCTTCCCTGTGAACCACTGACAGTTACTCCAACAAAAGCAGGATAATCTCTTTTTTAATACTTTTAATTTCAGACAAAACAGTGACTGAGCACTGAGCGTTGGGAACAGTGTCTCAATACATTTAACCATGTAGTGTATTTCTCCTTCTCCTCTGTCCCTTTATGAAATATTTTTACCAAACTGTGATGAGTACCAGTGGTTGAAACATGAATTTGATTGTTAGTTCATTATTTTAGTTATTTACTTTGTTTTTTACAGCTATGGATGGAGTGCCTTTCATGATCTCTGAGAAGTTTGCATGTGCTTCTAGTGATGTAAGTGTTTCTTTGCAATTTTGTCCTCATTAAATAAAATGACACATTAATCTGAAGTGTAATTGTTTCTTCAGAAGCACTGTTTTACTGGTTATATCTTAAACAGCTCCTTTGTTATCATTTTGTCAAACTTGTCCAGGTAATACAAAATAAACATGTTAATGTAGATTCTGTATTCAATCCCTGATAGATTGTGACCAGAAATGTCCCCTGTACTTTGTGCCTAAAAGACATTTTGAATGAAAAGTCTATTAGTAATTTAGTGTCTTTACACTGGCCATTTTATTGCATTTGTGTGCAGTTAAAGCTTAAAATTTATATAATTTCTTTTACAGTTACAGCAAGTGGACTTGATGGGCATAAGGATCAAATCCCTTGCAGAGATTGAAAAAGAGGTGAGTTTGGGGAGGACTAAGCTAGTGGACTAAGTATAAACATCAGTCTAGACATGACTGTGGAACTCCTAAGATTACATTATTAAAGATAGGATTTGCTGAGTCACTGCTGAAAGTTGTAACTGTATTTTTGTGTTCACGCTGCCACTCTGCAGTTACTGAAACTAGCGGAATTGTCTCTCGTCCATTAGGTGTCAATTTGTCCAAAAAATATCTATACCTGATTGCATTTTCTGTATCCCTCTCTTTGTTTTTCTGTCCCAGTACGAGTATAGTTTCCGCACAGAGCACAGCGCTGCTGCTCGGCTGCCCCCCAGTCCTACCAGGACTTCTCTGGGTTCTGAGGCCTAAGGCACATTGCACAGAAGAAAGCTAAGTGTGGGAAAGAGTCATGGGCCAAGAGCAGATATGGAGCAGTTGATACTGTCTTTACCGGGAATATAAAATTGCACCCCCAAACATCTTTCCTCCAGTCTCTAAAGAAAAAACATTTAATGTTGACATCAGTAATGACATTTAAGGAAACATTTAGCTTTGGCTAATTTATATCAAATGCTTGCTGCTGGTCTGAGTGGAGGAAAAGGACGAAATTCCTTGCCTACAGTGATCTAATCGGAACCACTATTGAACAAAGAAAGAATTGCCTGTGGGAACTCCTCACAACTTCTCTGCATCACTCTCTCTTTGGAAATGTTTGCTGTGACAAAGTGGTGCTCAGTGTATGCTGTTAAGAGTTGAGCTTGGTCCCACACTTTCATCAGAAGCAGGGCAAACAAAAGCAGGTCTAATGCATGGAATGGGGGAGTATTTTATGCCTGTTCTTTTTGGTGGCTTTTGCTTCACTGTAAACGCATGACTTCTTAGATCTTTTGAGCCGAGTTCTGTGTTTGCCCTTGAAAACGGAGCCCAATTCATTGTACTGTAAATGGATTTCTGAATTATTTTAAATTTTTCTTTATAAAAACAACCCTAAAAGTTCCTGCATTGACTCCACCCTGCAAAAATACTGTAAATACATTATAAATCAGGAAAGAACTATACTTATTGTTACCATGTTGTCTTTTGTGCAGTGATTCTTTTTCTACTGTTTTTTATGTGCCGTCATTTTCTTTTATTTACATCAAGTTATATTTACTTTTAGGTCCTGTCTTATTAGAGTTATCACTATAATTTAAGTAAGTTATACATGTGTTGTATTGTACCATCTGACTTGTCTTACTACATGGTGGCTAGATTTCTAGAAAATGCACAAGTACTTTGTTTTAATCTGTCCTGTGGTGGCTTCAACGGTTCTTAGCAATGTTACTCTCTTAGTTGTCAAGTATTCAAGCCATACTTACATACAGTTTAGGGAACATGCTGTGTAAAGCTATATTTTTCTGCAGTGTAGTCCCTGTTTGTTCTTGGTTTTGAAAAAAGGAGTTGGTTTTCCATTCAATAGAACGATAAAGAAAATATGTACTTTACCTAGCTGCTATAATCATGTATGTTCCATGTGTGAAGTAGGATTTGTGGTCCTACAAGTATGTTGGGGATTAAATGCACACGTACATAAACATGTTACTTTTGGGGAATATAGTTGGAGGTTTGTACCACAGTGTTATTCACTCTTGAAAATGTTCTTTCTTTACGTAATTGGATTCAAATGAGTGTTTGAAGAAGGCTCTCTGAACTTTTATTTGGTAGTTAGGTTCTAACTAGCACCTTAACTGTGAGATATTTTCCAAAAACTGATATAGGTAAGTTTTAGTTACATTGCAGTATATAAATTATTACAAGTTCAATTTTATTGTGATTTATATATTACAGCTAAAGTTACTAATCAAAAGCATCTGGCATTAGATTTTTTGGGGGGTGGGGGAAATCTCTGCCTTTAAGACACTTTCCAATATTTTGAAAATATTAACATGTTCTAAATTTTACATATTACATGTAACACTAATTTGCAGTTTCATCAAGGTGGTGCACAACAACAAATTGAATAGGTTTACATAAATTGAATAGGATGTTATGCAATGGGTTTTAATTAAAATGTCTTTTTAAATGTTATGCCATTACTGCCGATGCAAAACTAATTTCATTCAGATTTGTTTTTCTATTCAGAAATTTCAAAACGTTTCTTTTATTAAATGTTGAATGAATTGTATATTATTTCTTTGCTGTGCATTTGATCCCAGCAGTTCTGACAGTGTTGGCGTTCTGCTCAGAAGTTTTTCAATAAAAATGTTAACAATTAAAAATATTTTTTTCATTAAAAATGTAATCACTGCTCTTTAAAATTATATTGAAAGAGAAACATGTAAAAATCATGTAGTGATCTTTATAAGATTTAATTCCAAACATTAGCTTATGACTGCCAGTAACTCATCCTGGACAGAACTGTAGTATCAATGGAAATACTGTAAGTACATTGGAAATAAAAGTTGGGAAAGTTATGTTATTAACATTTTAAAATACTTTCAAATGCCACGGATGTGCCTGGTCTGTTAGATTTTCTGCATTCCAAATAGGGTCCAGGTTCAAAATTATATTTAAAAAAGTTTAAATACTTCATCATGAAGTGTTTGTTAGGAAAAGGTACATGAATAACAGTCCTGCACTACAATACAAAGGATTTTCGATTTATGGTACATGGAGCTGGCAAAAGCATATGACCTTTTGATATTGACTGAAAATATTCCCAAGATTACATTTTTTTCCTTAATTTATTATTTTATATTTTAGGACTCAACTAGTTTTGAAAATTGGCTTTTAGTGACTAGAATAGCATAATTCAATTTTACCATACAAAATTAAATGGGAGAATTTATGCGTTATGCATACTTGCAAAAAATACAACAAAATCATACCGTAATACCCACATTTCTCCTGCTCATCTCAAATGATTTGTACACCCTTCCTCCCTTAGAATCATCTCAGTTACAGTGTGCAAAACACAATCAGTTTGGCTATATTACTGTCATTTTTCCTTACATGTATAAATGTGATTTTTAGCTTTGTTAGACAGTAATTTACTAATGTAGTGCCTGATTTGCTGTATTTTTGTGTATTTGTCACACTAAGATGGTTTCATATCTTCATACAACATGCATTATGGTGAGGAAAAAGTAACTACGGTGTGTGCCACTTTTAACAGCAGCTTCAACCAAGTATTAATGGAGATCAGTCTATGGAAGTACGGTAGCCCACCCTTTGCAGAAGTGCCTTATAACTTGGTTACCAAGTTAGTTGCCAATGTACGTTAGTTGGCTTCAGCATCGTAATGGGGTTTCAAGTCAGGACTTGAAAAATGTCTTTTGAATCATTCAGAAATAGAAACTCCAGAAGCTTCATTGTCCAGCTACATAATTGCTGTTCAACTCCTAATCATGGACTTGGTAGAACAACTTGTGTGTGTGGTCAGTGTGCTTTTTAAAAGTCCCGTCACAGACAAATCGATCATCACTGGTGTTGCATAACTTGCATTCTAATGAAATTCACCTCGCAGACAAATGTCATTTAGAATTTTTTTGGTATGATTTTGAAATACTGTACATTGTTCCACCAATTAAGGCTAGCATCAGGGCCCAGTAGCCCGAATGATACCTACCACTCACCGTGTGTCACAAATGGAATTAGGTTTTCAGACCAGAATCTAGTGTTTTACTTTTGAGCATTGTTACAATAACCTTGTTCCTGTAAATGTTCAGCAAAGTTCTTTTTGGAAAGAAGCAGCATTTTTTAAATCTTGCTATGGACACCATTGTTCATGGTTCTCATTTTTGATTGCACAGAACAGAATTTGACCTCTGCGTTGAACCCATCTGTACAGTGAAACACACTAGGTTGTGAGAATGTGCCCAAAGCGGCCCTACCCACAGTGCACAGGGAGCAGTTGGGGGTTAGATGCCTTGCTCAAGTCATGGGCAGGCACTGCAGTCATGACCTGCCCGGGGATCAAACCGATGGCCTTTCAGTTACAAGATCAGATCCCTAACCACCAGGCCACAACAGAAACCTTGGGTTACTAAATCAAACGGGGCACCCATTCACAGCTGATTGTTCCTCAATAAATAAATAACTATCATTTTTGTCTCACTTGTTTGATTTAGTTAACTATATCTACTTTTAGATAAGCACACTGAACTAAATTGATGTCCTTGTTGATCAATTGATCAGTTTCTGCAGGGAGAGTTTCTGACAAAAATATACAGAGTACAGGGAAACAACAGACTTCATATAGAGTACATGTCCATTGTCCATTCACTTCTTGACACAGAAAAAAGTATTTCCAATGTTAAAAGTTAGACTGTTAAATGATAAAAAATTTAATCATAATTCATCTCAATATATCATATAGTTAATTGTGATTAATCGTGATTAATTCCACCACTAGGAGTCAGTAGCGAGTGTGAGTGCAGAGATCACTACTGAAACTGCAGAGAAGAGGAAGTGGTGCCTTGTCGCTGTAAACAAACATGTCTCATTCATTTTCTAAACATTTTGAAATGGAGGATGAAACAAATCTCTTCGGACCGGATTTTATTGAAACGTCCTGCAAGTGAAAGTGAGGAAAGTTTGACAAAAAAGGCAAAAGTCACAGAAGAAGATCATCTGATCTTTAATGTAAACACACTTAATAAACCAGTTTATTTCTTTACATTCTCTTTTATTATGTATTCTTATTGTTTTATACATTATTTGTTATTTATAAAGTACTTCTTAATTAAAAATTTTTTTTTCAATTTGTGTTTTTTGGGTTACTGGAACAGAATAATAGCATTTAAATTCATTTTAAAGTTGAAATTTAATTTGATTATTCCTGACCCTAAAGATGTAAATAAAAGATTCCAGTTTGAATGTTTTTTAAGTGTATTCCAGGGTTGTACAGCTGCAGACTGAAAGATTTGTTATATACAGTAGATACTGGGTTTAAAAGAGAAAGCTATCCTGGAGTGCTGCAACACAGATTCAGGTGAAGCACATGCAAGTTAACACCATCAGCAAATGGATGACAAAAAAGTGCTAGCAAGGGAAATGTAATTATGTTAAAATGCCAGATTTTTTATTTTAAAAAATAATCAAAAATAATCATTTCAGAACTTAGCTATATTCATTTTAATTTTTATATTTATTTTGTACGCCTTTCCTTCTTATGTTAACTTATTTTTACTTATGATAATTGATTAATTAATTTGGGTTGATTTCTCTACCAGGTGGCAGTAGCTCTCAGTATGATTTCAGCACTTTAATGAAAGTAGGAATTCTGAAAGCCTATTTCTCTGTTACATCCATATACTGTTAATGACCTTCAGTTTAAGTCCAACATTTTCTCAATCATAATTGATATTTATGATCATTTTCCAACTTTAGACAACTTTTATAGGCTGTCTTTGCTGCTGTACCTTTAAGAGCCAATTAGTCAATCAGACTTGGGCAATAAGTCGACTTTTAATCATGTCCCCACCAGTGTAACTCATGTTTGAACTGAGGTTGGCCATTTTATATTTACACATATAACCCTCAAATACCTGAAACAGCAACAGAACACAGGAGAGTGAATTATGGGTATTATTTTGATAGCAACTATTGTTGGGGAAAAATATGAATGTGAGCTTATATTTTCAAGTGAAGCAGCAGCTTCAATGGATGAAAGTGTATTTTATCATTTTTTGTGCTGCTGTCATTTTTGCTTTGGCCATGTTGCTACTGTTGGCTGCGTTGCATTGAGGTTGTTCATTGACTGGATCTGCATCTCTAAAATGTCTATGAGTTTAGTTGTGATTTTGAGTATGAAGCAGTTTTTGTTGGTGTCCGTTGCCTGTTGAACTCTATTTATGCTGTTAGCACCTGGATTTATGGACATCCAACAGTGCAACTGTCCCCAATATTTAAACCATTTTTACATTTTCAACATTTATTGTTTACTTCTGAGTCTATAAAATTGCATGTCGCTGAATTATATAGAGAATTGTCAGATCCTAACACTATTGCCCTAGCCTTTAATGTTAATCTCAACACAAAATCTACTCTTAATCCTTCACACTGGCAACTTTATTAGACTAGTGACCAAGTGTTGGACAATCACAAAGGAATCTGTGTGAACAATCTAAAAGATGTATTAGTGCAAAGCAGGCTACCACCACTAGATTGAGCCAAAAGTAAACATTTCCCACTTTATGAATTCAGACCTAAATAGGTGATCTTAAATCCACCACCTAAAAGCTAATTGTATACATGGGAGCCATGTCAGCTGCTGGTGTTGGTCCACTGTGTTATATGTAGTCCAAAGTCAGCACAGCCTTCTACCAGGACATTTTAGAGCATTTCATGCTTCTGTCTGCTGACAAATTTAACAGGGATGTGGATTTTATTTTCCAGCAGGACTTGGCACCTGCAAATACTGCCAAAAGTACCAATATCTGTTTAATAACCACAGTATCACTGTGCTTGATTGGGCAGTCAACTCACCCAACCTAAACCTCAGAGAATCTGTTATTGTCAAGGTGAGACACCAGACCCAACAATGCAGACGAGCTGAAGTTCACTATCAAAGCAACCTGGGCTTCCATACCACCTCAACAGTGTCACAGACTGATTGCTTCTATGTATTTAGTGCATGTACTGTACATACTTTTGAGTAGGCCAACATTTATGTATTAACCCTGGAGAACCCACGGGGTCAAATTTGGTTTGTGGTTAATTGCTGCCATCCAAAATGAACAAACATTTAAAAAATATATATATAACCTCAAAAGCCCAGAGTGCCACTTCCAACCCCTGCATAGTGACACCTATGTAGTGAATATTGAACTGGGCTGTTACAGTGTCAGTGACAAGACGGCTGCCCACATGCTAATTTGTTGAGCTGCAAACACAGGAAACTAAATTGGCTTCTCAGCAAATCAGAGGTTGGTAAAAAAATATATTTTTGTTAATCTGTTTAGTAATAGCTTGTAGAATGCATAGAAGTATGTTTTATATTATTTTAGTATAAATTGGTGACTATTAGCTAGTTCAAAAAATGATGGGTCAAAAATGACCCTCTGGGTGTATTGGTCCTTTGTAGATAGAAAATTGTAGTCTTGTAAATGGCTAAAGTGCAGTTCCACTCTGCATCAACAAAAATAGAAATTGTTTCAAAGTCTACCACAATGTCTAGTGCGAGTTACTCTCTCTAGCAGAATATTTTTGGATAAACAAAGACCCATAATTCAGTTGTGATTTTGGCCGTTTCCATTGGCCAAAGTGTATTTGTACATTTAAAATTCAATTCAACAAATAAAGCAATAACATTGTTAAATGTATCTGTGAGGTAGACTGATTATTTTCCTAAATTTAAAATAGTTTGCATTGACGGTGTTTGTTATTGCAATTCATTGAATTGATGGGCCTAAGTCCCAATGGGTCAAATTTGGCCCTGATCCTAAATTAGGGAATAAAGGGTTAAAACTGAAAAAGTGGATATTTTTGTGTTCAGGGAACTTAAAGCAGTCATTTAATTCATAGTTCATAATTTTCCACAAAAGAAAAGGGTTCTTGGGTTCTCCAGGGTTAAAATATATTTTTTTGAATGAGTCTTATATATTTAAAGTTTTTGAGATAGACTTGGGTTTTCATTGACTGTAGGCCATCAACATTGAAATGTTTAAAATAGATCATTCTGTGAGTAATGCATCTATAGTTTACATTTTTTAATTGAATTACTGAAAGAAATTAACTTCTTGATTATATGAATTTTTTTAATGCACCTGTACAGGAGCAGCAGCAAGGTTATTATATTTAAAATGTATGTTAGTTTAACCCTGAAGTCATGTCTTAGTCCCAAATACTCCTGGACACTTCAAAAGAAAGGACTACTTATGGAGTAAATTTTTATATTTCAGAAGTTGTTTAATTCTACTTCTCTAAAATTCCATTAACTGTGGTGTAATGGGAAAAATCACAGGAATTGGTTTCTCTGCTGAATACAAACCTGACATACATCTGTAGATGAAACACCCATCCTTCAGCTTAGGCTGCATCTATCTCCACCTCCTCCTCTTTAACACCTTATTCATGCTAACA
The DNA here is from genome assembly GCA_036984385.1 of Crenuchus spilurus. Lineage (NCBI taxonomy): Eukaryota > Metazoa > Chordata > Actinopteri > Characiformes > Crenuchidae > Crenuchus > Crenuchus spilurus. The sequence goes on along the minus strand of BRDA01005884.1, from coordinate 13,913 downwards.
TAAACTCACAAAGTTAAAAGTGTATCTTCTAAAGGAGTTCAAGCTTGGAATATATATTCACTGAATAACACAAACACTTTAATTAGAATGAATATATTTTGTGAACAAATGAAGCAATTTTTTTACAGAAATAGTTTACAGTATTTTTCCCAATGGCTATAACGTTTTTGTTTTTCTCTTTTCAGGTTTAGTTTAATAACTTTTACTACAAATAGTTTATGACAAACCACTAGTTACACATTTTCATTTTAAATAAACAGTAATGAGAAAGGAAAAAAACTCTTGAGTGATGTGTGGTTTAGTGTGGTGTGCATGTTATCTGTGTTGGCTAAGTTGCCTGTACAGCTGAATGATGAGCAGCTGGATTTCTCCATCTCCACTATTAATGTCTATGGCTTTCAGGAAAAGATCTAGGGCTTCTTGCTTTTTCCCCTCTGCCAGACGACATTTCCCAGAATGCACCAGAGCCTCAAAGGTTTCCCCCACTAAGGCCTTATTGCTTGTGTCTATAGTGATGGCAGATTGAACAGTCGTCACTGTTTTCAGAGCACATTGTTCAAGAACTTCACTGGAGGCTAATTCTACTTCTCCAGTGGATTCTTCAAAAGAACTCTGCTCTTCATCACCTTCCTCTTCACCTTCACTCTCATACTCATTTTGGCTGGCTGCCTCACTCTCTTCTATGTTTTCTGAATTTAAGGTTTCTCCAATAGGCTCCTCCTCCTCTTCCACTGATTCGTCAGCAGATATTTCACTGGCCTCAGATGCCTGATTAAGCTCAGTCCCTTCCATTAACTGATCCTCGTCCTCCTTCAGGTCCTCAAGGAAGGACTCTACAAAGGACCGATGTGATGCTACTGAAGTGTTCATACTGCGCCTGCTAGAAGTGCCATTTTTGAAAACAGATTTTGGTGTAGAAGAACCAAAGTTTTTCAAGCTGCCAACCAATGGGCTGCTGGCTAAAGATGGTTTCTCCACCTCCTCTTCCTCGCTGTCTGAGATGACCTGTATTTTTTTCTTCCTGGCTATGTGAACGAAAGACTCCTCTGCAGAAATGGACAGTATGGACTGTGGTATCACAGGAAAATCACAAGAACTGGTTTCTCTGCTGGCCACCAACCTGTCTCCGCTGACATCCATCTGTAGTTGGAAATCTCCCCCTTCATCTGCATCTTTCTCCATCTCTTCCTCCTCTTCTTCTTCCTCAGCAGAGAACATGTCTGCACTGTCCTCCAGCTGCAAGTTAAATTTACCCTGGAAAGACTCCACAGACGCATTGGATGTATTTATCTCCACCCCCAGCTGTGCTTTAGACAAATCTGATTGGCCAGGGGAGTTGGTGTGATTGTTATAGGTGTCATCATCTGTCAGTGCTGGGTTGGGTTTGTCCTCAGTCTGCAAGGACAACTCCTGCAGACTGCAAGACAAACCCTGATCAGAGACACATTCCTCAGAAAGTTCCTCCTTGGGTTTCTTAACACATTCCTTCCCAACTGGACTACAAGATTCTTCCCCCAGGATTAAACTGTTCTCTGCAGAAACAACCACAGAGCTAGCAGCAGAATTGACAGGGTCAGATAATTCAATCACTTCATCAGAAAATAAATTCTCATTTTGAACTTTCAAATCTCCATCTTCACTGACAATCTCCACCTCATTAGCATACGACATTTCATTAAGGTCATCAGAGCCTGACTGTGTGAGATCAACCCTAGCAGGGGAGGTGGTTGTGTGTGTGTGCCTCCTCTCTTTCTCACGGGGCTCTCTTCTGGACAGCTCTTCAATCTCATTCTGCTTTACCAGCCTAAGCCAGGCCGGTTCCGTGTTGTTAGCGATGCTGTCCATCAGCTGGCTGTGCAGCTCAGATTCTGCCTGGACAAGCTCCTGTGCTTTCTGCACGCGGTTCTGGATGTAGTGGTCAGATTCTGCATCCTGTGGGTCATCATCATCTGCAGCCTCTTTAGAGAACAGCAGGTCGTGATCAGAGATCCCAAACATTTCCATACGATGAAGCTCAGCGATGTGAGAGTCCAGTTTGGGGTCAGAGCGGCGGTGCAAAGAGTGAAGTGCCTGAAGTTGGAGCTGAGTGGAGGACGAGTGTGTGTCCTCCAGTGTAAACAACTCCTTCAGTTCCTGTTTACTGAAATACCGAAACGGATTCTTCTTATCACCAGTTGTCTGCCGAATCAGAGAGTCTTTAAACACCTGCAGAACAAATGGGAAAGAAAAGGGAAATGTAGTTTTATTTATTTAAATATTAATTACACTACAGAAATATTATGTAGATAGTCACACACCATACCTGTCTGCGGTATATTTTCTCCTCCACAGTGCCACAGGTGATAAGTCGGTAGATTACAACATTTGCAGTTTGACCAATTCTGTATGCTCGGTCCACTGCCTGCGCGTCTGTTGCTGGGTTCCAGCTTGGATCAAAGATTACGACCCTGTTAGCGGCAGTGAGCGTGATCCCAACTCCACCCACTTGAGTAGTCAGCAGGAATACAGAATATTGTGTATCAGTCTGGAAGAGAGCGATGCGTTTCTCTCTCTCCACCAGCTGGGTCACTGTGCCATCCACTCTCAGCATCCGGAAGTTTCGGTTCCGTAAGACGCGCTCAATAATGTCCAGCATCTTCCTGGACTGGGAGAAAACAAGTGTTTGATGTTTGTTCTCTCGAAGCCGCTCAAGCAGGGACACAAGGAAGCGTAGTTTTCCCGACTCTTCCAAAAGGGTCTCGTCCGAGACATGGTCAAGACAGCCAGCTGCTGATTCACGCTCATCCTCCTCATGAGTGTAGTCAGCACCTGACCCCTCTTCCAGGCCCAGCTGGATAACTGCTCGAGTGGAGAGCAAACGAGGATGATCACAGAGCTTTTTCAGCACAGTCAGCTCAGCAAGTGGGGAGCGAGTGGTCATCAGCAGAGCTTTGATGTGGTCTAGAGAAATAAACTGCTTATAAATGTCTTCCTGAACTGGACTCAGGTACGTCCAGACAATTAAATCATTTTTACGGGTCAGTGATGGCATCTCAGCCTGGTTGCTTACATCTGAGCAGTCATTGCTTTTATTCCCATTTTCTTCCTTTTCATTCTTTTCGGTTTCTTTAGCACTTTGGTTCCTGTGCTGCACCTCAGCCTTTGTCCGGCGGAGAAAATATGGCTTAATAAGCTCCATTAGATTTTGAGAGATTTTGAGGCCAAGGGCTTTTTCACCTGGTGTAGCGTCTTTCTCTCTGGCCCGAGTGATGGGATTTTCATACTCAGTCTTAAACGTTTTAGCAGAGCCCAGTAACGCTCCCTGGCAAGCAAAATCGAAAAGTGCCCACATTTCCCGCAGATTGTTCTGGACAGGTGTTCCAGTTAGTAGCAGACGGTGTTGGGCAGGGATGGCGTGAGCACACTTTGCCGTTTTGGTGGACGTGGTTTTGATCTTGTGGGCTTCATCCAAGATCACATAATCCCAACAGAATTCCTGTTCCTGGAATGTTGCCAGCTGTTGCCAGTTGTTGATGAGCATTTGGTAAGTGGTAATAATAACACCCCCTTTCTTCTGGATCCGCTCCAGGTTCCGGCTTCTTTCTGCTTTGCTGGTGCCGTGAAATTCCTTCACTCGCATGCCCGGTGTCCACGCTGTGAACTCCCGCACCCAGTTTTTAATGAGAGAAGTGGGCATGACCAGCAGTATGTGTTTGGCCAGCTCAACATCATACATTCCACAAAGGAAGCAAATAACTTGAATGGTTTTTCCGAGGCCCATATCATCTGCCAGGATGCCCCCCCGTCTCCCATCCCGATGCAGGCTGTAGAGGAAGGCCACACCCTCTTTTTGGTGATCATACAATTTATCAAACAGTTTTTTATACAACATCAAGCCACTTTTGTTTACATCGACATAATCTTCCTCCTCCTCTTCTGAAGCAGCCGATGCCTGTAAAGCTTCCTCCAGTCTCTGAATTCGTCTCTTTAGTTTAGTGCTGGGCTGCAGTTCATACGCCAGTCGGAACAACTCCAGAGAACGTTCTAAATTCCCATGTTGGGCTGCTTCTATACCTTCCTGCCTGTACCTGAAAACACACAGACATGTGCACACACACGCATATACACTTTAGGCAATGTCTTGAATCTTCATATCATTTCATATATAGGATAGTTACTTTAATGATTCCAAGGGAAACCGAGACATTAAGTAGCTTAATTATAATACAATAGAGATGTAGCAAAAGTATGTACAAAACATGTATATAGTGCACAAAGTGATAAGTAACATGATCTGTAAAGTAGCTGAGCCAAAAATATTACCAGAAACTGTATATCCAAAATCTATATAAATAAATATCCAAACATATGTATACATTGAGGTTGGGAAACACTCTGGATTATTTTTATCTGTAAAACTCTCTAATAACACAAAGCTTACATCTCATTGATGATCTCTACAGAGAATTCTGACAACCATAAACTAAGCTACATTTACTTTTATAGAGCAGCAATGATCTGGGTTAAATCACAGAAATCCCTAAAATGCAGCCTGCTGGTGTCTATCATTTAAGCTGTAATCTTGAATCACCTTCAAACAGCCTGATACAATGGTACCTTGAGATACGAGTTTAATTCGTTCTGTAACAAAGCTCTTAAGTCAGTCAACTTGTATATCAAACAAATTTCTCCCATTTAAAATAACTGAAATAGATTTAATCCATTCCAGCCCTGTGAAACATCCTAAATTATGGACAAAAAGACATGTTTTGAATTAAGAAACACACATATATATTTTACCAATGCATAACAAAATTACATTTTTAAATTTCAGATTTCAATAAATATTAGTGTAAAATAATTTTTGGGGTAATTCTTGCTGTAGCATTTTGAATTCACTGGGAATTTGATGTGCGCAGTACTGTGTAGATGCGTAGTGCGCGCTGTACAGTAAAATCTCTCTTCTCCCATTTCATTTCACCATCCGACTTCTGCCAAGAAATTCAGCAATTGGCTGAAGAATGGGATGCCATGGTCCATTCTTTGCAGTTCAGGTTGCAGTTTGTATTTTTACAATAGATTTTTTTACATAATTACTGTATGTATATTATTAAAATAATTAAATAGGTTTAAGAGTTTAAAACATTTTTACTATCAAAAATATTAACTATTTAAACTACTTTTTTTTTTTTAAAAAGTATGCATAAAAGGAGTACAGCCCACGAGATTGGACTTGACTCTGAGAGTAACCTGTGAGAAAGAATGAGATGCAGGTGTTGTGCTGTCCATACTGGACCTTTGCACCAATGCGCCAACTAACAGCAGTCACTCGTATCTTGAAATTTCGCTCAGATCTCGAACAAAAATACAGACGGAGTCGCAGCTTGTATCTTAAAACATTTGTGTGTTAGTCTGCTCGTATCCCAAGGTACCACTGTACTGTTAAATATTTTATAAAGTTTTAATGTATCCAAATGTTGTATTTCATTTAGCCTTAATGTCATTATTTGATCTTAATTCCATTAGTCTTTATTCACTTTTACAGTGCTTATACTTGGTTGCTTCAAAATTTTAATTGGCCTTATGGTGAACTTTAAATCCCCATTTTAAACACTATAAACTTCCATCCATCCACCCACACCTATAATCCACATACACACAAACATCCACCTGCACACCCACCTCTATATTAGATATGCACTCATCAATTAACTGAAGACCAGAATTGGACGGTCTGCAGTGTAATCAGTCAAAACCAGTCAATCGGGGTCAAATAACTGACGCTATGATGGTCACATTTACATATGTGAACAAAAAAAAAAAAACACACAGAGACAAATGGCTGGGACCAAAATTGACTCCCTATTCAACACTAGAAGCACCTGTATGCTATCATCGAAGTGATAAAATCTTTCCATTCCGTGAATACGTATTTCTAATAATAATACTTGGAGTAATGTTAGTTATTCACTTAACTAACCCTGTATTTTGTATAATGCTAGACTAGCTAGCTAAGTAAATAGTTTGTTTCATGTGTAAATCACACCCATATATAAATAGATGTCATTGCAAAACTATTGTATATATGTGACCTTGCCAGGGAAAACCAGGTCAAGTCTTTTTTTTTTTTTTTTTTTTCAAACTTTGTTTTTTTCAAAACAACTTTTTTTGTGAATTTAAGTTTAGTTTTCAATCAAATATGTACTACGATAGATATCTGAAACTATTATCCATCATTTACAGCAATAAAACTGAGTGGCTAAGTTTTGTCGCTAATGTGAGTGACATGATATTGACACGATATCTCAATAAGTTGCCCAGTGACTTTGGCCTGGTTTTCCCTGGCAGGGTCACATATACAGTGAGGAAAATAAGTATTTGAACACCCTGCAAATTTGCAAGTTCTCCCACTTAGAAATCATGGAGGGGTCTGAAATGTTCATCTTAGGTGCATGTCCACTGTGAGAGACATAATCTAATAGAACAAATCCAGAAATCACAATGTATGATTTTTTAATAATTTATTTGTGTGTTACTGCTGCAAATAAGTATTTGAACACCTGCCAATCAGCAAACATTCTGGCCCTCAAAGACCTGTTAGTCCACCTCTAAAAAGTCCACCTCCACTCCATTTATTATTCTAAATTAGAAGCACCTATTTGAGGTCGTTAGCTGCATAAAGACACCTGCCCACCCCACACAATCAGTAAGACTCCCAGCTACTAACATGGCTAAGACCAAAGAGCTGTCCAAAGACACCAGAGACAAGATTGTAAACCTTCTCAAGGCTGAAAAGGGCTACGTGGCAATTGCCAAGCAGCTTGGTGAAAAAAGATTCTAAGTGGGAGAACTTGCAAATTCGCAGGGTGTTCAAATACTTATTTTCCTCACTGTATTATAATTTTGCAATGATATCTCTTTATATATGGCTCATGTACACACACACACACTTTTGTTGTTTGGTCAAATAAATGAAAAGACAGAATAATTCACACTGAACAATGATGTTTTTAATGATACTGTTCCCTTTTTCTAATTCCTGGCTGTAGACATGAACCAACGTGACCCTTTATTGTGTTAAAGTTCATTTGACATTCAGAATTCTGCTTTTCCTCAGTTAAAAACACAGATTCACCAGCACAGTTAGAGTTTAGTGGTGAAATGGATGAGGACCTCAAACTACAGGCATAACCTTTACTAAACTGCACTTGATATGATGAAGGAAGAATAGAGCCGCTTAGCTATGTGTTAACTTGTGTTTGCTCCAACGGCTGCAGTGTTACAATTACAAGAAATGGTGTCTGTAGCCAATGACACTCACTTTACGCACACAAAACATCAATGTGGCTTACATCATTAATTTTAGACATTTTCATCATTTTTTTAAATGTTAAATACAGTAGTATTAGTAATAATGTAACATACATACATCTTCATAGATATTCATATATTATCTTGTTGTGCACGTTTTCTAGCATTTGTGCAATATACACACAAAATAATAATTATGAATAACTATTAATAGAATTATTAAACTCAATGATAAGTAGTTTTAAAAAAAGTTTATTTACTAATTGTATGATGATTTATATATAAATGAAAAATTGACAAATGTTCAAATGTTTCATTTTGTTCAGTTTTGGACAAACGTTTTCATTTTGGTGCATCCCTAATAAATACATGCATACACACTGTATACAGTCACTGAACTGTATTAATGGAACTTGTCATTTACAGCAACAGAACATAATAAAAGATAACATTATCATATATACTACTGTACTGTAAGGGGAAAACACTTAGCACTAAAATGATGTTAACACATAAAGATAACTTCTAGTGCTAAGTTTTTTCCCTTACAGTACAAATACCCCACTGTGTATAATACTGTGCAAGTGTATAATGTACATCTAGGAATGTAATTTCAGATTTAATATAGAAAATATTTCATGTAACACTAATTTACATAATGCAAAAAATTTAAATGTAATATCATTCATACTGAATATACTTTTTTGTTTTAAATTATCCTGCCAAACAATCTAATGGGAATTACCTCTAGGTTTTAGTGAAATGGTCACATTCAAGTATTTGTATGCTGTATGAATTAAAACACTAACATTCTGGAAAAGACAACAGGAAAACGCTAAAAAATAAACACATTCAACTGGGATAAGACGGCCAAATTTTCAAAAAGTATGGGAGTTGTTTCGTGGAAACATGTTTAATTAACATATTAATTCCAGAAATATGCGTGTATTCGTTCCATACCTGCGGGATTTCTCTTCAGTATCAATGGAGAGTGACCTGATGAATATAGAAAAAATAAATAATTTAACTTTTAGTCATCATTTCACAGGTCTGTATCAGTTCTTATATAATGAACCAAGATCAGTACAGCTATCCATATTCACTGTCAGTTTTACTGCTTATTGCAAAGTTGGGACGCTGTGTAAAATTTAAAGAAATGTATGAAAAAACAGAAAGCAATGTTTTGCATATCTTAGACCTATATTTTACTCACAACTTTGAGATGTTGCGGACATCAGGTTCTAAATTAGTTAATATTTTTCATGAAATGGTAAAATGTCTCACTTTCAACCTCTGTGTTCCATGTTCTATTGTGAATAAAGTATGATTCTATGAGATTTGCATTCTGTTTTTATGTACATTTTAAAGTGTCCATTTTTTTTTGTAAACTGAACTGAGGTCAGCTGTAACATTCACCGAATCCCTCTCAGTTCTACTGATCTTATACCAAGCTCAGATACAGTGGCTTGCAAAAGTTTGGGCATCCCTGTTAAAATGTTTTAGCAATTAAAAAAAATCAGACCAAGAATTTTTTCACCTTTAACATCCCCTATAATCTATGGAACTCCATTGAAAAATGAACAGAAACCTTTTACAGTGGAAAAATAGCTCTAAAATGATGTGGTTACATAAATATGCACATTGTTGAAGTAATACTTGGAAGTGTCCTTTGAATTTCTGCATTCCGCATTCAGACCTTTTGGGTAGGCGTCTGTAAGCATGGCACATTTTGACTTAGCAATCTTTGCCCACTCTTTCTTGCAAAAGCACTTCAAATAGGTCAGATTGTGAGAGCATCTCCTGTGTACAGACCTCTTCAGGTCAACCCACAGATTTTTAATTGGCTTCAGGTCTAGACTCTAGCTCCAAAACTTTGATGATCTTCTGTTGAAGTCATTCTTTTGCCAATGTGGAGATTTGTTTTGGGGGTTGTTGACATGCTGAAAGATGAAATTCCTCTTCATCTTTAGCTTTGTAGCAGAGGCCTTAAGATTTTGTGCTAAAATTGACTGATATCTGGAACAGTTCGTAATTCTCTCCACCCCAGTTCCAGATGCAGAAAAACAGCCCCAAAGCATAATGCTGCCTCCACCATGCTTCACTGCGAGTATGGTGTTCTTTTGTGATTCACAGTATTGACATTGCACCAACAATACCTTTTGGAATTATGGTCAAAAAGTCTTGGTCTCATCAGACAATACAATGCTTTCTCACATGATTTTGGCAAAACATAGCTGAGCTTAGATGCTTTTCTTTATGAGAAAATGCTTCTGTCTTACACAGTTACCTTACAGCCCAGACATATGAAGAATGAGATTGTTGTCACAGTTACTACACAACCAGTATTTGCCAGAAATTCCTGCAACTTGCTGCAGGCCTATTGACAGCCTGCTGGACCAGTTTTCTTTTTGTCTTTTCCTCAATTCTGGAGTGACGTCCAGCTCTTAGTAATGTCACTGATGTGGCAAATTTTATCCACTTCTTGATTACAAGCTTCACTGTGTTCCAATGCATATCTAATACGTTGGGATTATTTTGTCCTCTCCTCCTGACTGATGCCTTTCAACAATGAGAAATGCTTTAATGCTTTAAAAGCTCTTTGTGGCTTTTGCTGTAAGTGTAATTGGTTAAATGTCAAGAAAATATACTTGAACAGTTGAGCTTTTGGGGGTTAATCATAATGACTTTAAATGATGCCATTTGTGCATTGGCTATTATTTAACATGAGTTTAAATGTGATTAGTTAATTCTGAACATAGCCACAGCCCCAATTACAAGAGGGTTTATTCCTATTTATGCAGCCAAATTTGATTGTTTTTATTGTTCCGTTTGTCAGTGGAATTGTACAGATTATCTCTCACATTAAAGTTTGTGATTTTTTTTAATCCCAAGAAATGGCTTTTTAACAGTGGTGCCCAAAGGTTTGCTTGTATATCCACACTCACTAATTTACAGTTCCACTCATTATGCAGATACTGAACTGAATATGGCTGTAATATTAATCAGCATATTACACAATAATAGTTTGACATTACACTCAGCACTTAAAAGAGAAAAGTTTAAAATAAAAGAAGAGATAAAACATTTTAACCACAAATGTCTTCAAAAGACCAAACGTGAGAAAAACAGAATTTAATGTAACTCAGGTAATAAAACTTTATTAACATTTCTCTGATAACTACAATTTAAACTGGATCAGACACTCAATACTCTAAAATACTCAACGAGTAATCTATTATTGTTGTTGTTATTATTATAGTTAGCATGTTAGTCTATTAGCCGCTGTGCTAAATCGCCGGGTCTGGTCTTTCTGAAACACTTGATAGTGGTAATAATAATGATAGATTATTATTATGTTGATATTGTTGTCATAGTTAGTCTGTTAGCTGTTGCGATAACTCACCGTTCTAATCTCTCTGACACACTTTTAAGCTCAAAACTCTCCATGGTCAACAATGGTCCCGTATCAGAACTACGAATCCGAGTCAAAAACCGAACTTCCTCAGAGCTGCTTCAGATCAGACTGTAAACAAAACCGAGCCTCGATCTCCTCAGATTAAACACAGACTAAGTTGAAAAAACTGAACATCACTCCCCTAAGATTAAACAGAAAACTGTTCAACACTCCCGCCGAGCGCTCCGCCAATCAGCGCTGCGAATTCCTCTTCTTTGTCATCTTCGTCTTGGCGTGGTGCGCTCATCATCGCTACCTGCTGGACTGAAGCGCTAAATATACACAACATAATATACAACATAATATACGATTGCTGTACGTTTATAATGTATTTATAATTGTCAAACATTATTCCTGAAACAGTATTTACCTTCTTCTCGCTTTCTACGTGTACCGTTTTTATGAAATTCAAAACCTCTTATTCAGTGACGTTTTTTTTTGGGGGGGGCACAAATGGCTTAAGTACGGGGTGGGGGCGGCCTTGAACATAAATTTAATTATTATTAATATTAATTTAATTAATTAATTATTAAATTAAATTAATAATTAAATATGAGTACAATATGTAAAAAATATTATATTTTATTAATAAATAATAGCTAACTATTAGCAGTTATTATTAATAATAAAATAATAGCAGTAATGTTAATATTAATTATTAATAAAATAATAATAAATGCTTAAAAATGTATGCACATTCATGTAAAAAAAACTTTTAATAAAACAAACGTTTTAATACCACTGCGTTTTCTAGTAGTTTTTTTAGTTTTCTATTGTTTTAATTATTGTTACTGTTAAGTTCACTGTTCCCTTTGTAGTTTCACTGGTTGTAAAGCATGTAGCATAAAGTTATCACCCAATTCTGTGTTTCACCTTGTTAGTCAACTTCACTTCAACTTTTACCACATTTACACTTATTTTTGGAGTGTAGGGTCAATAGACCTAATTTACATAAAATTATACTTCATTAATAAGCAGTTAACACCGGTCAGTTTGACCCAAAAACCACAGAAGGGTTAAAATACTATTTACATTAGATTTTATTATCTGGTGACATTTATTTGATAACATCTTCACTGTAAGTGTAACAGTATTTGATCACTTAAACTTGTGTGTACTGTATTTGTGTTGTTAGCATTAGCGCTATCTGGAAATGTCAAATAATTATGTCAAATAATTTGGAAATTATTTCACAATAATCTTTTGAAAGTGCACATTAAAGGTGAAAAATGTTCTGAAATTTTGTTCATGTTGGTCTGATTTTTTAAAATTACAAAAACCTGGCATTTTAACAAGAGTACTCAGACTTTTGCATGCTACTGTAGTGAGAGTGGGTAACTGAGTCTTTTAATCAGTTTCATGCAGAACTCAAAACAGAATTTCCTTAAATTCACTTCCTTCAGTGAAATACACTGTTGTTTTTGTTAAAGGTGTGTGAGAGGGTAGGGTTGAGATTGTGTGCGTGTGTGTGTGTGTGTGTGTGTGTGTGTGTGTGTGTGTGTGTGTGTGTGTGTGAGAGAGAGACAGAGAGAGAGAGAGAGAGAGAGAGAGAGAGAGAGAGAGAGAGAGAGAGAGAGAGAGAGAGAGAGACGTGGCAGATCAGGTTTTATTACATACTTCTCTACTGTTCCATCAGCTGGATCAGTGAGTTTATGTGTGTATATATTGTGTAGGATCTTGTTCAGAAGTTGCTGCTTTTGACAAAGACTATCAAGATGACCAAAAAGGTATGAGTGTGAGAGAGTGTCTGTGAGTGTGTCTGTTTGTGTGTGTGTGTGTGTGTGTGTGTGCGCGCGCGCGTGCGTGTATGTGCATGTGTTTGTAACAATATTATGTGTTAGCAGGATGGAAATGATCTGAAAGGATTCCGTAGTGTTTCACTGGATGAAGGAAAAATAGATTTGCTCAGGAGAGAGCGGTGAGTGAGACTCACACCAGACTGTAACCAACTAAATTCTGTCTGAAATTCCTTCTGTTTGTAGTCTAGAAAATAGTCTTAAAATATGTTTGAGTAATAAATGAATATGACATTCGCTTTATTGAGTATTAAATTGTGTTATGATTGTGTGTGTGTGTGTGTGTGTGTGTGTGTGTGTGTGTGTGTGTGTGTGTGTGTGTGTGTTTGGGTGTGTGTTAGTGAGGAGAGTATTGATCTGGCATGTGTACATTTTCCTGCCCATTCAGAGGAGTTGAACGCTCGACCAATTTTAATATCTGGCTGGCTTGATAAAACCCCCCCTAATGGGTAAGTGTTTCATTCATTCATTAACACACTGCCACCATGTCAGTGTCACTGAAAATAATCAACCTGCCCTATGGAGGTCCTGACCTTTGAAGAGCAGGGTGAACGAATTATATAGAGAAACAGATGGACTACAGGCTGTTATTATAGAACTACAAAGTGCATATATATATATATATATATAGTACAGTGTATGTATCAACAGAATACACATTTTTGACGGATACACAATATTTGTGTATAGAATACACAAATTTGTGACGGCTTGTGTTTTAAAAATAGTCTAGTCTTGAAGGAAAACTGGCTCTCTGTGTCTATGTTTCCTCTCAGGAGATTTTTTATTCTCATTGACTGTTGCTCAGTGTTGCTCCCACTACTAGTCACAGAGAAATTCACACTACAAGATCTCACATGATTTTTCACTGAGAATGTTGATCATGGTGAAGAATATTGTCCTGCAACAGTTCACAGAGCAGAAAAATCACATCTGTTCACATTACACCTGTATTCTGGTGATCTGATGCCAAAAACTCATCTGAGACTAAAAAATCAGGACTAAAGTCTTGTAGTGTGCACCCAAAACATAACGTTATAATCAATGTGTGTGTGTGTGTGTGTGTATTTGCAGTGGGAGAAGATTTCAGAGGCGATGGGTGCAGCTGGATTCAAAGTACCTGAGATATTTTCAGAACAACAAGGTTCAGTCTATCAGTTTTAAATGATAATCAATCATAAGTCATTAATCATTAGGTCACCATTTATTACACTTTACTCAGAATTTATTACTTTATTCAGAATATCAGTCTCAGCAAAAACTCTCTCTCTCTGTGTGTATCTCTATCTATCTATCTATCTATCTATCTATCTATCTATCTATCTATCTATCTGTCTGTCTGTCTGTCTGTCTGTCTGTCTGTCTGTCTGTCT
>BRDA01005882.1:7967-18595 GCA_036984385.1 Crenuchus spilurus | reverse complement strand
GGTATCGGTGCATCCCTACTTCATAAGCAAATTTTCAAGATGTTCTTTCACAACTCTGCATGTTTTAAAGGTTGCACATTATTTAGGACGGTATTTGTGCACTTGATTTCTCACTAAACTATCCCTTGAATAAAGTGGCAGGTCATGTTTTACCCAGCAACTGGTTCTTTCTCCCATTTCCCTCAGCAGCAGCTCATCTGAATACATTTCTCCTGAACCGAGAGTGGGAATCTGCCTATATTCCAATAGTGTGGGAGAGCAAGGTCATCTTTTCATGCACCCCTGATCATGTGGTTGACAGGCCTGCAGCGTGGCGGTATGGGCCGACGGGCATCGGCTCCAGCAGCGTAATGAAAGCCAGCCTCAGCCAGTCACACTCAGACGAGCGCATAGCTGCGGCCGGCGCAGGAGCAGTCACTCAAAACCACGGCGCACAGGCACTAAATACAGGCCCGGGGTCAGAGGTGACGGATTAGGGAGACAGAAGTGAGAGGCAAACATCATGCACCAGTGCCCGCTGTGGGCCTGTCGACTGCAGAAACATGCAAAGCACTCCCGTACTGTCCATTTAGGCACACGTGTCAAAGCTTTAAATGAGACCATTACCAATTCAAAAGGCTAAAGAAATGTCCTGACATGAGACAGTGCCATTCAAACCGCTCCCCCAGACACTGGGCCTACTCATGTTTATCAGCCTCTTCACACATGAGGCAAAGTCTGAAGGCTGAGTTCGTTTAGATAGGGAGGAAAACATGTTACAGGAACAGAAACATGAGGTTACAGGTTAAATGAGTCTAGATCTGTGATTTTAAAATTATACTTAATGCATGGTGAACTGAGTGGCTTTAAAAAAGGATTCCCATGGCTGGTTCCAGTTCAGGCTCATTTGGGATTCGCCTGCAGGAAGTGGCCTTGGTAGACTCGGAGGTTATCCGTGTTGTGAAAATGACATTTCCTTCTTGTAGCTAACGTGCTAATTGAGGACTAGTCATGTACCTTCTCCCTCAATGGCAAGAATGCTCAGCTCAATATGACAGATGGGCCAAAAGAGAAGAGGGGGCTGCGAGGCCACCCACCCGCCTGTCACAGCTGTCAAAGGGCTGTGCTCCAATCATCTGCACATGACAACATGACCCGCCCTACGTCTTAACTCTGAATGCCTAATGAGACCACTTGGGACACCGCTTCTCGTCTGTCTTTCTTTTCAGGTGGCAGGGTCATTTGCATGTGTGCAGGGTGGAGGTGGCAGCAGCGGCCAGTACGGATCAATACTATTGATCAGCTCCTGAGCAGAGCTAATGATGAGGTCAGACTAAACACACAGAGAACCCACCAACCATGTCAGAGTCGATACTGAGAGAGTGTGCATCATTTAGACTGACAGGTCGACCGTGCAGTGGGCCAAATCAGTTAACTGCTCCGATCATATGACTGCATGGCAACAATAATGAGTTAAGATCATCAATAAGTGGAGTATTGTCAGTGACGGGCAAGCATCTTTAATAAAAAGTGAAACAAACAATCATCTATTAAATACAAATACATTTACAAATACTGACATTTCTGAAACCTGCTGTCAAATAAATAATATACGACAAAAATAATGTTATTCTATTTCTGTACAAAAATGCAACACTCTTATCTAAAAAAGCCCTCCGTGAAGGCTAGTAACGTCATGTACCAAAGCCAGTCAGACTAGAAGAATCCACTACTGTGCTTTCTGTAGCAGACAGCCCGAGTCGGCGCCCAGCAGAGGGAGAGCATGTGTGCTGCGAGTCACCGTGCGTGAAAATGGGCATTAGCATTTTAAAGAGATGGATTAAATCCCATTAAATTCAGTTAGATTCCATTCTACATCTTCAATATAAAAACAGCCGTGTGGCACGCAGCAGCTAATGAGGCTTAACAGGCTTTTCATTAAGCACAGTTATTAAAGCGCTAAACATCATCACCACGTCAAACTGAGCACTAGGGGCTTAAACCCAGGGAGCAGCCATAGAGAAATATTCACATCTTAAGGGATGTCACACTGGGTTCCACTGTAAGGGGAAGAATCAAAGCCTTGTGATGTTATTCATTTGAAAGGGCATTAGTCACACATGTTTTTATTATCTCTTCTTCTGTTTTAGGGGAATACATAAAACACTCCAGTGCTCATTTCTTGCCCGTCTTGGCTAGAAGGCAGAGCACAAGAATATTTCTTTGCTCTCTTACTGGATTAAACTGCAAATCTACCTAACCAGCTGTAAACAAACATCATTCATTTTATAAATCATGTTTAGACTTAAAAAAAACAACAACATTGCTTTATAATTCTCATATATTGTCATACATTTGTCATTTTCATTCCAGTCTTGTGTGGAAAGTGTAGCAAGAAGCTCAGAGGCTGGATTTGGGGTCTCCACCGTGTTGGTTGTGCAAGGGTTTTTTTTTTTTTTTTTTTTTTTAACTCTGATCCAGTAGCGTAAGTGAACTGAACTGATTTCACCGGACTTATTCTCCTGACTGCTGCTACATGCTGTAACCGGGTCTGTGAGTACATGTAGCTGCTGGATTGGGGCTCAAGTGAGAGCAGAGATGGCATGATCATGGTCTGGATCCTCCATAATGGCCCTTAGAGCCTCTAGAGCTTCAACAGTCACCCTCAGATTCCCCACTACTTCACTGCTGTCCTGCACATCCACGACTACAGAGGAGAGAGAGAGAAAGAGAGAGAGAGAGAGAAGAGAGATAACTATTTGGCATAAAAATACCTTGAACAAGATGTAAGCACATACGTTTGAGGTCAAACACAAAGACATACTCACTTTTGAGAGAGACATCGGTCATGTTTCTCTGCTTTTCCAGAATGTCAGGGATCTTGAGATAGGCCACGCCCACATCCTCACACTCCTTCTCTTGCTCCTCCTCTTCAGGTGGGTCACTCACTACTGTGAACCTGATGCTGTAACCAATCAGAGACTTAGTCAGGCAGCTGAGCTCCAATCAGTCCAATCACAACTAGTCCATTTTGTACTCTACACTTAGTCATGGTAAGTAGCGTAAAAACTTTAAAGTATCCAAAATGATTTAGCCGTGTCTGGGTAAAATGTGCATTTTAAATAGAAAGTAAAACAAATACTTCTCCAGTTTTCTGTTCCTGCCTTCGAGTACTGCTCTAAGGGTGTGCCGTCTGGCCTGGTTATTCTCCACATCCACATGAACCACTGATAATACACACAAACCACCAGTGAATTAAAATAAAACAACAATAGTCCCATAAGTCCATTTTAAAATTAAGGATTAGACATATTAAATGAAAGCAATCTTTAAAAATGATTATTGTATAAGACTGTGCATGAGCATATGAGTTCAGCTCACCGTTGCTATAGTTGTAGTAAATGCTTTGCCCAGGCAGTGGCTTGGGAAGAGACAGAGGGGTCTCCACTGTGGGCAGATCCAGGAAACAATACTCCACAAACAGTCTCACCACACTAGAGTCCAGCGAGACCCTAGAGACTGGATTCAGGCTTAGAGATACAATCTCCACACGAATTCGTTCAGATGGCTAGAAGAATAAGACAATACACAGCAAATGACTTCATAAAGAGCTGTAAAGATGAACTAATTTAGCTTGAAGCATAGGTACGGTAATGATGCACAATTTAAAACTTCTGATCTAATATTCTGAAACACAATGAACACAGGTATCTTGTTTCATTATGAAAAACATACTTCACTGGCTTAAACATAGGATACATCTATATTACATTTCTCTCCATAAAAAGTCAATACATAACCTCACCACAATCATCCTTATTAACCTGTTCTTATCACAACCAACACTCTGATAGATCTGTATCTGAGCCAGGAGAGACATCCTTCATATCTGATATAAGCCAGACCTCCAACAGAGCTGGACTATTAAGAATGATGGGCAAAACAGAAGCAATATCTCTTTCACAAAGATGACACAATGTCCGCTGGGAATGCCTATCTTATAATGATGGATACAGTTGGAGCTATTTGTCTCTGTCTTGCGTCAGTCTGTCAGGCACCCAGTCCAGTTTGCAACTTTAAGTGTCTTCACCATGAAGCTGTCAGTTAAAGGGATTTGGTGTAGATGCTGTCAGTTTGTCTGTATCTGCTTGCTGTCTCATCATAAGGCCTACTTCACTCCTCTCTCCATCACATATAATTTAGTATCTCATGCAGTGTTCCAACTAGAGAGATGTGTTTCAGCAGAAGCTGAAACTGAACTACTTCATGTCAGCTTATTGTATGACTTTACTTCAGTTATGGCATCTAAATGCCAGATTCAGTATCACTCATAGTTGTTCTAATGTTGTTTATGTCTCAATCAGTGAAATACACTGCGTACATACTGCAAAAACCCAACCTGGTCCATAAATAGAATACCTCAGGGGTGTCAAATTCCAGTCCTGGAAGGTCGGTGTGCAGCACAGCTTGGTGATGTCTCTGCTTTGATACTACAGTTAAACCTGCTAAGCTGAATCAGGCGTGTTTGATCAGGAAGATCACCCAAACTGTGCAGGAATCTAGCCCTCTAGGACTGGAGTTGGACACCCCTGGGATACATGCCCAGGACCATATTTTAAACCATATGGGGTATTTTATAGTAAAAATGCACATTTAGTATGTAATAAAACCATAGCAGTATCAGTTGATAACTGATTTTAAAAAATATTGGCATCAGACAGGGATAGCAATGCTGAAATATTGTGGATTTTGTTGCACTTGTAACCCCACAGAAATAAAAAATACTGCAAATCTAGGCAGACCAAGTTGCAATTTTTACATCTTACAAAATGTTTATGTATCTACACACTGACATCATTGGCAGATATGTCAGCACAGACCTTGTCTGTGCATTCGTTCAAGTTCATTAGGAACAAGCCCGGCAACACAAGTGTTGTTATGCTCTGAACTCTCACTTAAATACCTCCAAACTACACTGACAACATACACACTTAAGCACTGAAATCTGTACACAATCTGCTCCTCAGTATCCAACAGTAGAACATCAGCCACAGGTTGTGTTTTTATTACAAACTGAAAATGAATAAGTGAAATAATACCAAACAAACAACACCAAATTGTGCTTTGTTACATAAAAAATTAAGATGGGTTTAATTTCACCTCAATAAGATAATAAAAAGTCATTTTTTTGTAAAAATGGAAGGACATTCTTGACATCTATGAGTATGTGGTGGTTTCTGCAACCATGGCTTCATAGCTTAGCACCATCAGTTTGACTACTGTATCGCTGGAACAGAATTACTGTCTTCTCAAACATTTTATCAGCCGGTGTTTATGTTCACTCTGAACTAAACTACACTAAATCTGCAGCATTCAGTTTCAGTATGCAAATTAGAAAAAGTGCATTTCCTAAAGGAAACGCAGGATGTTGCAAAGCCAACATGGCTCACACCGAAAGCATCCCAGGTGGTTGTTAAGGTTTTGCTATGGTATACATGGTAGCTGCTATGGTGTTGCTAAGGTGTTGTTAAGTGGTTGCAAAGGTGTTTCTAAGAAATTGATGGTGGTTACTGAGGTGTTGCTAAGTGGTCGCTAGATGGATGCTGAGGTGTTGTTATGATAGTCGTGGTGGTTGCTATGGTGTTGCTAAGTGGTTGCTAAGGTGTTGGTAGGTATTGCTATGGTATCTGTGGTGGTTGCTATGGTTAATGAACACCAAAATTAAGATGGGTTTAATTTCACCTCAATTATAAGATAATATAGTCTTTCTTTTGTACCAGTGCAAGGACTTTCTTGACATTCAAGAGTATGTGGTGCCATGGCTTCATTCGCTTAGCATCATCTGTTTGGGAAGACAATAATTCTGTTTCAAGGATGCTTCCAATAGTCAAACATTTTATCTGCCACTCAGAATTGTAAATATTAAGTGTTTATGTTCACTTTGAACTCACTAATAAACTAAATGAAATGTATAGCATTCAATTTCAGTATACAAATAAGTAAGTTTGCTAAAGAAACATGACCCTTTATAGGAGGAACTTTGCAAAATGTATTTATTCAGTATACAGGGGATAATGCTATTGACCATCTGCAGCTTTACTTTCTGCCACGTCAACATAAGTGAACCTTGTTTTTTCCCCTCAGCCTCATTATCAATGTGAAACTCTCCGTTCTCCTCCAAGATATGGATAAAAACTGCCCACAAAATGGGTAAAACAACCTTGATGAGTCCTTCCTCACTGCTTTAACACTTAGACACTTGCACACACAATCATGTACTTACCTGTTTCCTGGTCTGGGTGCTCTGAGCAGGCACAATGCAGTCATCGCTGTCTGAAAGGATCGATTCACTCAGATCTGTGCCTTCCACCTGCTGTATGTCTAGAGAAATAGAAGGAAGAGAGAGAGAGAGAGAGAGAGAAAGAGAGAGAGCATAATGTTAAAAAAGCACAACAATAACAATGTCAGTAGGAAAGTAAGGAGAGGAAAGTTTGAAAGTGAGCAGAATAATTTTACAATTTGTAACCAGAGTAACAGGAGAACAAGATCGAGCTGTCAACCATCCACGACCACTGCAGAAGACAATTTCTCTCTCTCTCTCTCTCTCTCTCAGCCCCTATAGGTCTAGTATAAGATAAAAGTGAGATGTTGGACAAGAGGACTTTCAAAGAGAGCCTCTTTGCCAAGGTCAACAGTCATTAACATTTATGTTGTTGGCTGTCAAGAGACAACATATCAGGATATTGGCAGCAGTTTGTGCAATATTTATGATTTTTGTTCTCACACTGCAGTAAGGAGGCCTGGCAAACAATAGAGCAGATACTTCCATATAAAAGTGAACACAAAGCCAGGACATAACCATTGTTTTTCCCAGGAACACATATGGGATTAAGTATACAGCAGCAATATTATTGCTTCCATATGTACACAAACCTACTAAAAGCAACACAAGTAAACACTCAAAACAACCTGCAGGATTTTTCCAATATAAACATGTACAATTAGTATCCAAATAATCAAGTAACCAGTTAAATAATCATCCAACGTACAGTAAATGAAGCTATTACACCTACTATTTTACAGACATGCTCTTGCTGTCCTCTTGTTTTGAGTCATGCAGCATTTTGAAGTCTTTTATAATATGTAATTATGAATCATTTCATTACACTAAGCACAGTTCTACTCACATTAAGATACAAACGGTCATGAACACAGTGAATAATAGATTTTTAAGTCTACATCAAAGTAAATCATTTTGTGCTGTACAAGGAAGGAAGGAAATAAGCAAGCAAGTAAGGAAGGAAGCAAGTAAGCAAGTAAAGAAGTAAGCAAGTAAGGAAGGAAGCATGTAAAGAAGGAAAGAAGTAAGCAAGTAAAGAAGTAAGCAAGTAAGGAAGGAAGCAAGTAAAGAAGGAAAGAAGGAAGCAAGCAAGGAAGCAAGCAAGTAATGAAGGAAGCAAGGAAGTAAGAAAGTAAGGAAGCAAGGACGGAAGGAAGGAAGCAAGGAAGGAAGGAAGGAAGCAAGGAAGTAATGGAGCAAGAAAGCAAGGAAGGAACTATTACACCACAGTGACTACAGGGAATTTTACCTCTGACTTTATCCCAACTGTGCAGTGAACACCCACACACCCACACAAGATGGGGCAATACGCAGTGGACAGCCCCATAATCTGTGGCACCCACTAAAGTGCCTTGCTCAAAGGCACTTCAGATGTGTCCTACTGGTTCACAATGGATCAAACTGGTGACCTTTCAGTCCCAAGCCCATTTCTCTAACCTTAAGGCAAGAAAAACATCTCTGATCCAATTTCTGCACTAATTTATCAACAGAGTACAGTATATGAGTACTGTGTTACCCATCACCTAAAAATACTGACAAAAATGTGTTTTAGTTTTCATAAAATCATGACACACCTTCCTCCGGCTCCTGTAGTTCCTCAGAAATTTCTGACTCATCAGATACAGACTCAGAGCCCACTGCAATCACCTGGCCCTCTGAGAAATGTGACTCATCATCGTCATCCTCTTCCTGTGTAAGGGCAGGGGTCTGTCCCACTTCAACAACTCTAACAGTCTGTTAAACAATACAAAACAACATTTTTGAATAGATTTTTTTCTGAATACCAAAAACAACTAAAACTTTATTGCAACAGATACAAACCTTTGGTGTAGATGTAGTGGGCTTAGTTTCCTGATTGCCACTAGAGGGAGTCGTTTCACTCATCTTTTTTTCAATTGCAGGCAAACACACACAAAATAAACAAATAAATAAAAATTACACAAGAGGTAAAAAATAAAGTGTCATGAAGTCACTGTATTCATCTCACCTGGTTTTCAAGCTCTGTGACATCCAAAAATGACACTTTTTTGGTAGCCGTTTTTGTAAGTGTACGTAGTCTAGGCTTGGGCAAGGGATTCTAGAAATACAAAAACATGTAAAGACAACCATGTCTTAAGCTTCTACAGTATCCTTACAGAAACAAATACAAAAACGATAAACATTACAAATGTGGCATTGTTAATTTTAGGTTTTTCCTTTAAATATTTACCAGTACAACTAGACATGGTCTATATCAAGCACATAGCTAAGAATGGAATGGATGCCTGGTAAGGATGCCATCCTGGACACCTTCCAGGTGAGGTGTGTCCACTTGGGAGGAGGCGCCAGGGAAATTATATCTCTCAGCTGGCCTGGGAACACCTTGGAATCCTCCCATATGAGCTGGAAGAGGTGGCTGGGGAGAGGGATGCCTGGCTACTTTGCTTAGGTTGTTACCCCTGCAACCCGGACACGGATAAGCGGAAAATGATGCATGGATGGATGGATGGATAACTAATGAAAAATTACTGAAAATCTGGAATCAGATTGACTGAGGTTGGATAGGTGTGTCAGGCTTAGTGAAGGCTAAACGCCAAAATGTCTGTTTGATCTACCTCTCTTGCACGTCTGCTTGAATTCCCTGATTAAGAATAATGCAAATGCAATGTCTCAAAAGCAGAGGTTATTAGAGAATATGTGGTACATCACGCAAACAAAGGGCATGCAAAGTCATTTAACTTAAAGCTATACATCTGCTTTGAGGAGCATTCTGTAATTGTGGCCAGTAACTCTCATTTAAGCAAAAATCTAAATATCATGCAATGCTAGGTCTGGAAACTCACTTCAGAAGAGGTAGAACTTGGCAATGGAAGATTTTCCTTCTCTGTTCTTCCATTTACACTTCCAGTTCCACCGGCTGGTAGTCTGACTGGAGTTTCTTTGACAGTGAATTTGATCTGTTCTGCAGTCATAGCTGAGCCAGAAGGAGGCAGGTATGTAACCATCCATTTGACAGTCACATCTATGTAGCCACTGGGAACACCAGCTGGATCCATCAGCTCAAATGTACCTGACAAATCACCACACATACAAGAAATACAACCTATATTACAACTATACAGTAATTGTGAAGGTGCACAAAAATGACAGAATTAAAAAAATCATTTTCTTAATTCAATTCAAATTAACCAGCAATAACCTCACCAATTATGCTCTTATTATGGGCTAAAGAAATAAGCGGCACACTGGCTTTCCCCAGGTACATCTGATTCTCCAAGTCTACATCATCAAACACATACAGGATCAAAGCCCCGGCTCTCAGATATACATCAAAATCAGAGTTCATGATGATAGGGAAAGTCATGTGATCTTCAAACTGTGGCTCATTGGTGGAAGGAATTATTGGTGTGTCATGGTCAGGGAAATTGTAGAGTTTATAGATGACGTATGGACTAGGCTGAGCATGAGGGCCTCTGGATCTGAGGTTACTGCAGGAGCGTACTGTGATGTGGAGCTCATTCAGGTTTCCATCTTTAAATGAAGTGCTGGCGACAGGGGCACAAGCCTGGGGAGCACACAAACATACATTTGACAGGATGGCATTTACACGAAAATTTTGTAGAAATTACGCTGGATCTCTTGGATCTATAAAGAATAATTCCATGTTTTATTTATTTATATAAACAGAGACAACTGGCTTCACGCAGACATATCTTTATTTACAGTTCATTCCATGTCTATATGTTGACCACTTTTAAGCTATTCCTGCAAATCAACAATGCATACAACATGTAACAGCAATTAAATATGCATGTTGAATCAAGTAAACATCATTTGAGTGGTGTACTGTACTTTGCTCCAATCATATAGCAACAAGTAGTTAAGTAAGTAAAATGTATTTATACAGCACTAATCACAGACAGCAGTCACAAAGTGCTTTACAAAATAGGTCATCCTATAAAATCAACAATGGACAAATAAAACATTCAAACATAACACAAGAAACTGTGCCTGATGCAATATCCAAAAGCCTGCTTATAAAGATGACTCTTTAGTTGCTTTTTTAAAGACTCCATCAAGTCAGCAACTCTCTAAGAGTTGGGTAGTGAGTTCCATAATTTAGGAACAACAACCTCAAATACTCCATCCCCACAAATCTTCAGTTAGGAGCATAGAACAGAGAACAGATTAAAGTTACTAGACTTAATAGTATGTGCTGGTATGTGTGGATGAAGTACAAACCAGATTCCAAAAAAGTTGGGACACTAAACAAATTGTGAATAAAAACTGAATACAATGATGTGGAGATGCCAACATCTAATATTTTATT
>BRDA01005879.1:58616-73797 GCA_036984385.1 Crenuchus spilurus | reverse complement strand
ATGGTGTTTTTCTCAGGAGGACAGTAAACAGGTGGTGGACTGTACATGATCAGGTGATTAAATGCCAGCTGGCTGCTTTTACAGCTACGTGAGTAAACGAGAAGCCAACGCTGCCTCACCCACTACTCACATGTGTACAAGCAAAAAGACATGAAATCTGATCTGACCGTCACATGCAAGTCTCATGTCCACAGATTGGATACATATCTGATCTAGAACCACATATGAAAGTGACTCAGATCTGATTAGAAAAGATGGGATCTGACGTCCACACAGCCCTGAAAACATCAGATCTGAGCCACATTAAGGCAAAAGATCAGATTTGAGTCACTTCAGCCTGCTAATGTGAACGTAGTATAGGATTATTATACAAATATCCAGTTTTCTACAAAGAAGTGTTATGACTGGACTTGTGGAGGGAGTCTGAAGACGTGGAAGACCAAGAATAACCTGGATGGATAACATCAAGACATGGACTGGATTATCAGGTGCTAGCCTGCTACAAGCAACCAGAGACAGATGGCATTGGAGAGAAGTGACTCGTCTGTGCAGCCTACCATTGCCAAGCAATGACGGCGTGTGACATGACAAAGAAGATGAAGATGAATTTGTAATTTAAAAATGTGATGATAAATTCAGAGAGTATTAAAATGAAAGTTTGATGTTTTGGTGTCTTCACTTGCAGCTTCAACGCTACAAACTGGCCAATGGGGCACCAGACGTGGAGACCGGGACGGCAGCAGCCATGATACCTCAGAGGAAATGGCACAGTTTTATCTCACCTGTCTTCATTCAGGCACTCACCCTCACCTTCCTTGCTGAGTGGGGCGATCGCTCTCAGCTGGCTACTATTGTCCTGGCTGCACGAGAGGTCAGATCATGTTCATGTACACACTGTAAAAATCTGCATGTTTTAAAAATGCAAACAAATGGGTAGAATTTTGGACTGTTTCTTTCAAGAAGTCATTGCGTCATGGAAATTAAGTGATAATGATAATATGAATACTGGGCAGTGCTGCACATGATGTTATATAATAACAGAAGTTTGGTAGGTAGACCACATAGCTCCGCCACTTATTCATGCTCTATATAAAAACCCCTCCATTCTATCTACTCCTTGTGACGAAAATGTCACACCCACCACCACCCCAGCACCTCCCAATTTTTCTGACTATTCATAACTTTTCTAGACTCTCTCCTCACTCATCTGGCATACAAAAGGCTCCATCTGCTTAGAACTCCAGCCCAAATTCTTGAGTTTCTCTCTTCCCTTTCTCACATACCTTAATCATTTCATCGTCCGTTCCTAGCAAATGAATAATTGCCTCTAGCAACAGTGAAAATATTGCCACCTGTTTTCTATAATAAAGTGATGTAACCATCAAGAATACATGCAATTGTGTTGTGAGGAGGAGGTAATGGGACAGGGTATTAGAGCATCAATAGGAAAGAACAACATGAATATTAGCTATATGGCATAAATAAAGTTTCAGTTCAGACCTAACCCAGGCTCTGAATGGCACCTCTGCTTTGCTGCAGGATCCATTTGGCGTGGCAGTTGGAGGAACTCTGGGCCATTGTTTGTGCACAGGCCTGGCTGTGGTTGGAGGAAGAATGGTAGCTCAGAAGATTTCAGTCAGGACTGGTAAGAATGAAGTGTTTCATAAGCAAATCATGCCAGTGTAATGAAGAGATAATTAACTGCTGTACTTTCTCTGTTTGCTTTCACAGTTACAATCATTGGTGGGATAGTATTCCTTGCCTTCGCTTTCTCTGCCCTCTTCATCAAGCCTGATGCTGGATTCTAATAGACTTTCTGGTGGTGTTGTGTAAATACCAGCTCAACTGTGCTCTATTCACAAACAGGAACTGTACGCAAAGGCTGCCTGTGAATAGTGGAGCATGTATGGGTTTGTTTTAATGTGTGTGAATGCGGTATGATTGCTCACGTCTTAAAGACCAAGAGAGCCTGTCGTGGAAGCTGTTGGCTTTGAGACTTTGAGACATCAACTGTTTTTTCAGGGACTGCAAGCTTGACATTTTGTGAATTTCCGGGACAGGACACACCTCGTTTTCTTCTGATGTTTTTGACCCTTCTGTTCACGTTACTCTCTTTTTTTTTTAGTCCCACAAATCTTCAGTCACTGTATCAACGGGGTTGTTACTGAGCACGCTGAGGAGTGTTCACCTTTGAATGTGTGGAAGGCATTTTCAGGTGCATTCAGTGTGGAACAACCAGTCACAGAGTCCGTCTGTCCTTTCATCCAGTGTTTGAGGCCTGTATGTACGCACACAGTCATTTATGGTCCGGTTTCCACCATCTTCCTCCTATAACCTGTATGATTTGTAAGCTTACAACCTTCTGCATCAGAAAACAGGAAGTATTTCACTGAGGCCCCTTAAACCACTATTCATCTGTGATCATTGCACAACCACAAGTACATGAAAGATTAGGTTGTCACTACCATTCACACCTCCTCATAGCCTGCTCTGACACTAATAGTGCTTTTTGCTAAAATTATGTTTAAGTGGGTTGACATGAAAGACCTACACTGCCACGCAAGTCAGTAGTTGACCTAGGAAAAGTCGTGTCAGTGTGGCAACGCAGTTTCAAACAGTTTCTATTTATTCTTTGGTGCAATTCTTTTGAATTATGTGGGTTTTTTCTTTTTCCTGTTTAGATCAAGTACTGTAGTACTGTCGGTGAAGACACCGACCGCTGGTCTTTGTATCTCAAGATGACTTGACGTCATTGTCAATATTTGACAGGACTTGACTGGCTTTGAAGGACAAGCTAATTCACTTTTTTGGAGAGGATTGTGATTGTAGAGCAGAAGCTTGTAAATACATAATTAAAACCTGCCAGTTAAATGTTTTGTCTCTGTATGTGTTTTGGCAGTGGAAATCACCCTGTGAGAAAATCTGAAGCGCTTCAGCTGAAGTTTGACTGGCAGCTGGATTAATTCTTTGCTTGGTGCCAGACTGTACAAGATGATGCTAGTATAAGCTTGCTAGACTTGCAATTTAAAGGAAATGACTATGTTCAGTGCAAATTTCGAAGCAGGAGGTCAGTTTATGCATGTAATGTAAGCCCATAGTCAAAGCTGTCCAATAACCCTAACCCTCTGCATAAGAGTAGCCTGCAGATACCATGCTTCAGGAAGAGCTAAAGGAAAGTTTAAAGCCATTCATGGCTGAGGACAGTAGGACGTGATGGAGGTAATAAAATATTTTGTTCCTATGACAGAGGCCCCAAGTGGCTCAGTGGGCTAAGATGCTGACACTATGACCAGAGGATCACGAGTTTGAATCCAGGTCATGTTTGCCATTGACAGCTGGGGAGAGAGCACGGACCCCATCACTTTCACACTACAATGGCCGAGCTCAGGTGTCTACTGATTGGTCCATTGGAGCTGGGGATGCTGCGCTTTCCTCCAAGTGTGTTGGCTCCCGTGAATCAACAGGAGTTGGAAGAGGCGGTGGCTGCAACACACATCGGAGGCTTGTGCTTGTCTACACCCTCCTAGAGTCAGGAACATTACAAAGTGATGGGGAGAGTCCTTAGCGGATGGGATTGGAGGGGGAAAATTGGCAAAAATACTAGAAAAAGACAGATGCCACTTTAACTCACCGTAGAAAGAAGTTGGTAACATTACTTGTTTACATTCTGTCACTGATGTTTTTGTAGTTTGGTGAGGTTCAGCCGGTGCCATCACATTCTGTTCCAAATCCACCGATCTTAACTCGAGACAAAGGATTTTGGTTTGTGATGTACAATTTGGCAAAAATGAGGCTGATAACTGCAGTGTAAACCCAGATTAAGAGCAGGAGCAATTAAAAAAATCCTAACCCTACACTAGTGTATGGGTAATGTCTACCAAACAGGCATGTAAAGACAATGTCAGTATATATAGATTTTTTATATATACACATGCTATTAGTGTTTCAGTGACAATTACATGAATTCCATATAATTATAAAGTTTTATATAAAACAGCAATCTACAAAAAGAAATATTTTTTATTTTTCATTCACTGCCCATCCTGAATGACGAAACTTACAAGAAAAGGTATCTTGAAATACAGCTCAGCTTGTGTTAGCCATGCAAAACATAACTTTTAAAGCACACAGAGCACAAATGAGGGAAACTTGTTTGCTGAAGTGCTGCTGTTCAGTCTTCATAGAGCTCCCCTCATACAGGATTAATAAAACTCCTCAAAAGTAATATTAAAGTGATCCAAACAAGTAACTGAAAGTCCTTTTAAATATGTTTTATTTTCAAAATCGAGTAAGGGGAGCAAACGGCACCATTCGCTTAAAAAGCTTCCATTATGTGTTTGTTAATGTAAGAATAGCCTGGCTCATCAAATGAACCCAATGCAGCACACACTCTCAGTGATACTACAGCACCTTCACAAAGCACACAAAGGGTTTATATTTCATTTAAGTCCACGGAGACCTCACTGTGCAGTTCCGTGGATCGCTGGACGTCATTGTGAACCCGAATAAATTGCAAAACAAATCAGAGGTGCATTGACAATTTGATAATTAATCATTTCCTCTTTATTCTCGTCAAAAGTGTACTGACCAGATAAATTTCATGAGCCAAACGAATGTTCTGCAAAGAACGTCACACATACGAAAGGTTAAATGATAGCAAGAGAGAACACTGATAGACATTCAGAACTTCTAGTGCATACATCAGAACTACAAAACATTAAACATGAGTAACCAGCTCCTTTTCCATTGGGCGTTTTCAACAGGACTCTTTTTAAGGAACAAAAAGAGAAAAAAAAATGAAATTCAACAGGATTTTCGGCAAGTTCTGATCATTCCTCCCAGCTCTTTGGATACAATTATATTTATTTCATTTCAATTTATTTCACACCATCCAACAATTCTGAAATTATACTGAATGCCAGAGACCAAGTACATAAACGTCAAGGGACATCTAGTTTTAGATTTTTTTTTCTTTTTTGTTTCTTTTTTTTTGTTTCTTTGTTAAATGTTCAGTGGCTGAATGGACGATGGGTTCATGGAGATGACGAGAAAGCACATTATTAAAGTGGTCAGTTAACAGAGATGGAGAGAGGAGGCAACTGATGTGGGTTTAAGCGTCCGGAACTAGTCCAAGGAAGCCATGTTCAGTGTTACCATCACTGTGACTTGAACCAGACTGACACACTGTGCTCTGCTCATTACACACATTCACAGATCGTTGCTGTCCTAACTTTACCTTTCTTTAAAACAGCAAGTTTAAAAGTTGTGGAGTAACTGAAGGATGCGCTTTCTCTTCAAGGCAACTGCAGCTTTCAGACTGAGCAGAGCTTATATACTCTCTGCTTTGAAAAGGCAGTCTGAGTCAGTGAGGCTTTAGCAGTCACGGCCTAAAGTAATTAGTGTTCATTTCACAATCCGTTTTAACCCTCCACCTTTTATATAGAGCCTCAGACAGTCTTTTCTTTTGCCCCGTTTTCTCCCGTGTGTGTTAGTAGACAATCGACTCGCCCATTTGTTGACTCTCCCCATCACTTGTAATGTCCCTAACTCTTTTCTAACTGCTGACGATACATCACTGCCAGGCTTAGAGGAAAGTGCTCTGTCAGACCCTGAAGATAAGCAGCATGACTTGGGATTCGAACACGCAATCCTCAGATCATCGTGACAGTGTCCGCTGAGCCACTCAGGGACCCTAGACAGTCTTCTGTGTGTTTGGTTGGGTAAATTTGACGGCAGCATAACGAAGATAAAAGTTTGAACGTATATGACAAACTCTAAAAGTGAACATATTTAAAATTTAAAAAAGATATTTAAATGCAGATTCTTTGCTTTTGTGTACTTTTGGGTGGAGATGTCCAGAGGACATTACAGGACATGGGACCATATACGGCAACGCCATACGTAAACAGAACCTCAGAGCCGTGACAGGAAGAGAAGCAAGTTTGGTTATATTTGCCAACTGTAATTATCATGGTTTTATTATATGCCAAGAAATGAGAGATGCTGTCACAACTCTGTTTATATATGGCATCGCCATATATGGTCCCATGTCCTTTAATCTCTTCTGGAAACACTTCCATTGTGTTGTGAACGGTTTTGCAGCGTGTTTGTGAACTTGCATTTGTTTAGTGAATCTGCAGCGCTTTGAATCTTCTTGGCCACTGTATATATTTCCAATTTGAGACAATCTTACAGTTATTTATTTTATATATTTACTATTATTATGGTGAACGAAAGCCCATCAGAGACAACTTGCTGGTCTAATCCAAGTAACCTCAGTCATTCCATCAAGTCAAGCATGTGGAGTGTGTGGAAAAACTGAGAAATTTGATTTCTTTCTGCGTATCTAGAGATGCATCCAATGATAAATATCTGATTGTGGCTGATACTGATTACTATGTAATATAAAAACAAAAACTACACTATGGCCATCAGCAGCCATCACAATGAATCTCAGAGTGGCCAACAGAGGATGCTGTGGAGACTAGAAGGAGGAAAATTCCCACTAAACTAAAGCTTAAAAGAAAATTATCAGAATTTAATCAAACAATTTCAGTATAGGGTGGTTATCAATAATCAATTTGTACGTTCATCAGTAAATAATATTGACTGCTAATATATTATGCATCCCTGACTAGTTTGCCTTTATTGTTGTCATCACAAACCATCATGGCAAATCAAATCTGCAGTATCTTTTCAGTCCAAAACTTCATGTTGCTCAAAAAAAGGTTCTTAGGACAGCAAGGAAATATTACAGGCATCATCCACCTGAGTATGTCAAAGGTCCAAGTCAGAACTGTAGGAGTCACTGCCATACTGAAAGGTTATGGACAGTGTAAAGGTGTCAGGCTTTTGCAGCAGTATTTTAGATGCCTACATACATGAGCAGGAGCCTGGAGCTCACATCAATGACCTCTCTCATTCACTGCACACCTCCAAAACAGCCACAGCCTGAATCCAACTGCACTGTGAAGAAAAATAAAAAAATCATTCTGGTTCTCTAGTGTGTCACAGTTTGTTTACGTCCTTCAGTTTGAGGTTACCCTATAACCTCTGCTTTAAACACCTGTTCCCTTTCTTAACAAGACGCTAAATTACAGTTAAAGACATGCTAAGATATCCACTACCAGTACTTTTCTCTACAAACGCTCTGCAGAGGCCATAAAAAAATAGGAAATTTTAGAACAGGGCTCTCCGCCCTTCTAAAACAGTCTTTGTTCATTAAGTTTCAAACAATTAAGAATGAGCTTGTGCATACCAGTTACTACGAGGTGAAGTGACGGTTTACATTCATTCAATAAGCTACTGCCATTCTGTTTTAGCCAACTGGTCATCGCTCTAGGGGCCGATAGGTTTCCAAAGTGGGATTACCGTGCTGAACGATAGTCTACAATGGTTAAAAGTCTTAGTGAATCGGTATCCTCTGGCATTTTCTTTACATACACCACTACGAAGAACATTAAGGCTGTGTTCACATTACCAGGCTGAAGTGGCTCAAATCAGATTTCTTACCGTAATGTGAACAGATCTGATTTTTTCCATGTAGTCACTCGTATGTGGGCCTAGATCAGATATGTGTCTCAGTTGGGAGAACGTTAGACTGATCTGAAGGTCCCTGGTTCGATACTGGGTTTCAGTAGAAAGAGGCGATAATTAAGGGGAAGCCACGGAATAATGCTTAGGGACCCGGTCTTGTGACCAGGTGTCAGCAGTTTGAGCCCTTGAACAAGGCACCTAACCACAACTGCTCCCCGGGCGCTGTGAATAGGGCATATTTTGTTGACTGAGGTGATGTAGATAAATTAATGTGTGCCATTTCAGGGACAGATCTGTTCACATTACAGACCAATTTACTTCCAATTATGAGCGTGAACCATCAAGACCCAATCTGAGCCAAACTGAATTACTCGTAATGTGAACACAGCCTCACATCACAACGAGACGGACTGCTTTGAATTATATACTCTACAGCAGCCTCCTCTTCTGGACTGCAGGGATCTCCTTTGTAGACGATTAGTGGATGGATACTGCAAAGTGAACTGTGATTGGACCAGCGCTCTGAACGGCTGGAGGCGTAATCATCCTGAGAAGTCAGAACATTCGGACTGGTTCTGTGCTGCGATGCTGAGGTCTGATATGAATTATACAGGAATTATTGCAACCCGTTTCTACATGACAAGAAGCGTCCTTCCTCAGAGGTCTACCCACGCTAACTTCCGAAGGTAAAAATAAGCAATTATAAAAACATTAAAGGCCATCTCAACAAGATAAAAACAATAAGAAAAAAAGAAATGAGAACATTTCTAAGTGCTAACGTTGATGAAAAAATAATAATTCAGCTTTATTTTAGAAATAAGTCTAGCTAACACTGAAACTCATGATTGTCCACCTTTAAAATGATATTGAACCAAAGATGGCGACGTAGCCATCTAGACTAGACCTGTCCCATTTCCCCCTTGACATTCATGGCAGCTTAAAGTGCAAGCAGAAGGAAG
The DNA here is from genome assembly GCA_036984385.1 of Crenuchus spilurus. NCBI lineage: Eukaryota > Metazoa > Chordata > Actinopteri > Characiformes > Crenuchidae > Crenuchus > Crenuchus spilurus. The sequence continues at coordinate 65,302 of BRDA01005879.1, read as the reverse complement.
GAGCCTGAACGCCTCCGCTCCATATCGAGCTAAACCTCATTATTAAGGTTATGTATGCAACGTCTGTATGCCACTAAATCTCACCTACTGCATCAATAAGAAACATCTAGCTTACGCTGCAAACTACAGCACTGTTAAACTGACCGACGTGGCCAAAAGCTTGAAGGCTAAAGATGAAGTGAATGTACAAGAAAGGAAGTTTGATAGAAATGTTAGTGTTTTCACTTTCTTATTTGGGCATTTCCATTAGGGAGACTGATAGCTAATTAGGACTTTAACATACAGTGAAACTCACATGTAAAGTGCATAGGTAAAAATAATAAGTGCTGTATGTTTCATTTGGGTTTTCATCATTTTTTTGGACCCTTAATGGGTCAAGGACAGTTTAACGTCTGCTCCATAAGACTGTACGGTCAGATTAAGTGCTTTGATTTCATACAATATACATTCTTCTATAGGGGCTCTTCACTGTAAAGTCATTAGTAAGTACTAGCTGTGCCTTCATTTTGGTTGTAGTTCACTGAATTGAAGAAGTACTAAGAGACACTATACACAGTGTATATATAGTGTATTAAAGCTGTGCAAACACATTTATGTGCTAAGATTTCTACTGAGAATGAGGTTTGGTTTGGTAAGACAATTTCAACTCTCTTCAAATGACTACTGCTATTATTTACTAAAATATTTCACTGGTGGAGCTTCAGTTATGGCTTGGCACTATGTCATATTTCTATTTTAAACTCTGCTATTAACAGTATACATAGTATGTGGCCATTCTCCACTTCTCCATCAGGCTCTGGACAACAATCTATTCTTGGAACTAGTACCACGAATTTGCATCTAAACTCCATTTCCCTTTCCTGAAAGCTCCGGATTAATGCTTATGATGGCGCAAAGCTTTACAAACTGCTCCATCTTCCATAATATACTACTCTACAGCCTTCTGATATTTACAAAATGTCTGTACATGTTAGAGGTTAATAAACGTGTCCTAACGAACCGTAAAATGAAGGAAAAAACAAAAAACAAAAACAGAAAAAGTTCCTGTTATTACTTTTAGCAGTTTTAGTAAAATACGAAGGCGCCGCTTAAACAAACTGTGACACACACGATGCAGAACCAGCACCGCCTGCTTTGCAGACACACACACACGCACATACAAACGATAACCCACACGGCAAAAACAAATTAAAAGGAAGTCCGTGAAGGTATCAGCCATTAAGTGTGTTTTCTTTTTTATCCTTTGAATACTAGAAAAAAAGTATATTCAAAGCTACAAATAACAGACTACGCTTTTTCATCTCATGCATCAATATAAAATATTAGTTTCTCTTTCCTTTTTGTCCATATATTTACAGATTATTTTACAGGTGTACTGTACAATAAAAGTTGAATCCACATGACATTCTTAAAAATATTTTCTGACCCATAATTACTTCTCTTTTGACATGAAAAAAAAGTAAAGGATGGAGGGAAGGAGGGAGAGAGGGGGAAAAAACAAACGTGTGTGGTGCTATTTGTCCTGTAGGACTTCTCTGAAGTCTTGAATTGTGTGTCTCCGGCCTACAAACCGGAGCATTTCTGCATAAATTAAATGAGTGAAAGGGAGACGACAGCACATACCGGACGCAAGAGACGATGAGAGAGAAAGAGGGATGAAAACAGGGGTGAGGCAGAAGCATGATCCACCTCGCCCATTTCCTCCAGTGGAGCTTGACTGGGTGACAAAGAGCGGGCACCATTTCCTTGCTAGCTGACTAATAGCTTAGCATGTGAGGACTACGCTTCCCAGAATTCAGTGCAATCAGCCAGAGGTTGAAGGGCGGCTCGGGCACCAAGTGGAAACAGCACCCTTATTAGGTTATTAGGTCTCGCCCAACACCAAACAACAGGTATGATTTAAATACTGCTATTCTTCCACTGTGCTCCAGCAGTGACCTTCTCCCCCTGTCACGGAGATTAGGTTCAGTCCTCGCCATCTGATTGGCTGTTGCTGGGTTACTGAGGTGGTGCGTTGGAGCGGTCTGACATGCTGTCTGGCCTGTGGGATGCCAGCTGCTGCTGCTGATGTTGGAGTTGCTGTTGTTGCTGAAGCTGCTGCTGTTGTTGCTGATGTTGCTGTTGAAGCTGCTGCGCCTGTTGTTGTTGCTGCTGCTGCTGCTGCTGTTGTTGTGTTGTTGTAGTGAAGGTCCCCTGCTGCTGTAGGGGAAATGCTGCCTGGAGGATCAGCTGGGCTGACTGGTTTCCATGAAGAAGACGAGGGGCCTAAAATGCAGAGCAGAGAAATGCAACAATGACACTGAATCAGTCCGGACCACCACCAAGTGTGTGGCTTCGGGGGTTAATAGGCAATATGGTGCTAGGTTAACTAGGTTCTAGGTTAGTCTAGGTTGTGTGAGAGAACTGAACCTACATACATACACCTGTATGTAATAGTCATATTAACTAAACTTAAAGACACACATACACACCAAATTTTATTGGTCTACCAGAGTTTATCTTGACCTCCACTGTTTCTCTTAATTACATTTTGAACGGAGGAAATTGTCAACCGGTAAACACTTTGCTATCTTCTTATAGCCTTGTCCTGCTTTGTGGGCATCAATCATTTTCAGAATGCTAGGCAGCTGCTTAGATGAACCCATGGCTGCTGGTATTTGGGACACAGTCAGGGGAGTCTGGCTATTTATAAAGCTTTGAAAACTGCATCCTAATGATGACTATAAACACGTAAACAAGTCTACCAAGCTAATTAAGGTCTGAGACCTTGGTCTGTTATTTGACCGCTCAAATTGCATAGGGTTCCCATACTTTTGTGAGGTGCTCCTTTCCTTTTTCACTCCAAAAAACAATGCTATATCTAGTATAGTTTAAACAATATACTATTGTATTTTTGTCATATCATTCAACTAATAACAAGTATTTGTGTGTTTCATGGTCAGTGTTTCTCCTCCCAGGACTACACTACATCATGTGCTTCACCTGTAGGAACTGCGTCTGCTGCTGGGCGAGCTGGGCCTGGGCTTGGCCCTGCTGTTGGGCAGCGGCCGCCTGTGATTGGGCCTGCTGCTCCTGAGAGGAGGCGGTGGGCTGCTGTGTGGTGATGATGGTCTGGGCCTGGCCCTGCTGTGGGGCGAACGCTGTTACCACCTGACCCATGAACATAGTGGTGGGAACCATGACTGCTCCACATGCCATCGGCCCCGTCACCAGTTTAGTGAGCAGCTGAGGGGTTGCTGGGAATCTGAGGGGAGAAAGAGGAGGAGAAACAGATGCAATTCAAATTAAGTATGTTGTGCTTACCTATAGACGTATGTCTGAAAGTGTGAATATGTGGTAAGCAGTACCGTATCTGACGGTCCTGAGAGAAGGTGGCGACAGCAGCTCCACTGGGGCTACTCTGGGCCAAACTGGTGGAGATTTGCACCACATTGGCCTGGCCTGGCTGGGAAATCATCATGGTGTTATAGAGAGATGCAGGAAGAGCTCCCTGAGGGGACTGCAACGTGTGGGACGACCTCTGGGACTGCAGAAGAGAAACGACAGAGCAGATTAATTTTCCATTTTGACATTATAGAGAACATAATATATCCAAGTACAACAGAGTTAAACAGTAAAATATGCAAAAGTGGCCAATGTAATGCCAGTCACAGTGCTTTTTTTGTTTTTGCAAAATTTCTTGAGAAATTAGCTTCTGTCCACCCTCTCACACAGGCCAGCTTTATGTATTGATTTTTATTATTTTTTACTTCCAATGGCGTCTCAGACCAGTCAGCGCATATCAAACATGTTTACATTTCTCAACCTGACTCAGAACATACTAGCTAACAAGTCTGACAAGGTCCTGTTAAAACCAATAAAAATGGCATGCAAAAAGAAAAACCACAAATATAGATTTAAAAAAATGCATGTGTTCACATCGGCAATGGACCGCTACTGTGGAGTACAATTTAAAGAAAAAACAACAAAAAAACCTACAAACATACAGTATATAGTACATAAACACTGTAAATACTGTACATACATACATACCATACATATAAACATACATACAGTACATATATACATACAGTACATATATACATACATACATACATACCATACAAATAAACATACATACCATACAAATAAACATACATACAGTACATATAAACGCACTGTAAATACTGTACATGCATACTGTATATATAAACATACATACAGTACATATAAACGCACTGTAAATACTGTACATGCATACTGTATATATAAACATACATACAGTACATATAAACGCACTGTAAATACTGTACATGCATACTGTATATATAAACATACATACAGTACATATAAACGCACTGTAAATACTGTACATGCATACTGTATATATAAACATACATACAGTACATATATACATATTGTACATAAACGCACTGTAAATACATACATACATACAGTACACACTGTATACAATCACACTAAATACTGTACATACATACACATACATACATACGTACATACTGTATACAATCACACTGTAAATACTGTACATACATACTGTACATAAACGCACTGTAAATACTGTACATACATACAGTACACACTGTATACAATCACACTAAATACTGTACATACATACTGTACATAACCGCACTGTAAATACTGTACATACATATGTACATACATACATACTGTACACACAGTATACAATCACACTGTAAATACTGTACATACATAATGTACATACTGTATATACATACTGTACATATATTTATACTGTACATATAAATACACTGTACATACATACTGTATATGTTTGTACATATAAAATTGTTCTCTACTCGTGGGCATATTTGTTGTTGTGTGATTTTTAATGAATAATATGACATGAACTTAACACAAAACTGTTATAAAAACTGCTTTTTGAAGCACAGGACATGATGCATTTTTGCCTTTAAATTGTTCAGATACTTTTTTTCAGACAACTGACAGTGTTAAGTGTCTGTCATTTAGTATGACTCAAATTATGTGGGGAAAAAAACTGTTATTCATAATTTCACATTAAGTAAACAACCCTAAATGAAAACAAGTTAACTTCTCTCCTGCTTTTGGCATATTATTTACTTTTTTTATGTCACACCGTAGGACACACTCACAGTGCTGTTCTGTGAAACTTAGTGATTTTATAATTTTCTCAAATTCACAAACTTACTAGTCATATGTCAGTGATGACTGAACACATTCACGCTATGATATCTCACCTGTGTGAGTGTTGAGCTCTGGTCTCGGAGCAGGTTCTGCTGCTGAGGTGGAGCCGGCTGGGTTTGCTGAGTAACTGCAGCGTGCTGTGTGCCCGTGTGTGTACATGCCAGACCACTCTGTAAGCTGCTTGCTGGCACCACCTGACCTTGCATCGTCAAAGCCGTCCCTGGCTGCACTGAGGAACCTTGTGTCAATTGTACTTGACCCAAGTTGAGACTACCTCCACCAGGCTGTAGAAACATCTACGCAAACACACAAACATGATTCTGTACTAAACAGCAATAATCCCACACAAATGTTATTTTATATATATTAAATATATTGTGTTGATACTGTTTGAGTAGCATTTACAAAATGAAATGTTTTGGATGGAGTTATAAGCCAAACAGATCAACAGTAAAACAAAGTTGAATTAAATTATGAACAACAATGAACTTTTCCACGGTTTAAGCTCCACATACAAAACAGCCCCAGTTAAATCAGCAGGGACTCAAGGACAAAGAGGAAAGTGCATTCCAGAGGTTGTTAGAACATGCCTAAGCTATGACTGTTATGACACGTGAGACCGTTTAAGACCTTCCTGATTTCTTAGAAGTTGAGGAACGTTCTAGGAAACAGCTCCTCAAATGCTTTGCGCCTGGCTTGAAAGATTATTCTGTACTACAGGCAGCAGATGGCGCCCTTACCTGTAAGCCCTGTCCCTGCACCCTCTGCAGCTCCTCCTGGATCTGTCGCAGCTCCTCCTGCTGCCTCTGAATGTTGGCCTCAATCATGCGTGTGCGCTGCTCCAGCTGATCCTTCAGGTGCTGCATGGCATCCAGCTGTGTGGAGAACTGCAGCACAGGCTGCAAAAAAGGCAAACGGGGTGGACCATGAGGTCATATCACAGAAATTAAAAACACTTTCACTATACGTCACAATTATGACTCATGCAGGCAAAAGTAAAAATACAGATTTAATTTCTCACCACTAAACAGCAGAAATGACGTTCAGGAAAGCTTGTGATGTAATTTTGCTATAATAACATTATTATAATGAAGTTACCACTGCTGAACTCTACACTGCACTGTTAGAACAACAACATACTGTATAATAAGTTACAATTTCATTTATTTATTACATTTTGTACACTTCTGCTGCATTCTGTTATATACTCACCATTCTGTTTACTCTACACGTATTATACACTGCCATACATATCTGTATATTTCAAAGCAACACTATTCCCCATATATTCCACCTGGATTATATCTGTATATAGTTTTTCCTGTATTTCTGTATATAATTATATTTATAATAATTATTAGTAACTAGCAGCATCAAAATATACACACTTCATTAACTACGCTTATATTTGTATATTTTTTCTAGTGCCTCTCTCTCTCTCTCTCCGTGATCTTTTTTATATGTTTATATTCGCATCAATTACTTCACACATATAAAAC
>BRDA01005879.1:16383-29481 GCA_036984385.1 Crenuchus spilurus | reverse complement strand
AGTGTTTACATCCTTCAAAACAGCAAGAAAAAAGTTTTCCATGATATATGCCCTTTAAGGAAAGCTTCATTCTTACATGTGGCTTTTTTTTTTTTAAACTCTCGGTTCCTTAAGATGTTTTTTCATTTTCTTCTGCAGTGAAAACTTGCAGGAGAGGGAAATGGAACAAAGTGGGGCTGAGCTATGCTAGGTATTAATCCTGGGATTAGCCATTGAAATTCCAACTCGCTGATGCACAAAGGCTCATCCCAACGTCACTCATCTGGCTCGACCAGTCAGAGCACGTTCATGGCCCAGAGCCCGCCCAGGATGGGCAAGTTCAGCACCAGTTCAGTGGTTGCTGTAGTAACTGAGCTGAGGTGTAGGTTAAAGGGAAAGACGGCTGTTAAGGGCTGAAGCCACAGAAGGTTAAATGTGACCGCTCTCACTTGTGTGCAAAGCCTTCTGGGAAAAGGACTAGAGGTAATTGTCAGGATTTAAGTGATGGACAAAGGCTGTGACTAGATGATATAACAGGACAAGATGACCATGAAGCTTTCAGAGAATGTTTTGCTGCTAAATCCTGGTCTTTTTGGATAGCTAACACACTACACATGTCTGAGTCAATCTCGTTCTTGTTCTCAGGTGATCGTTGAAAGGTGGAGGACTCACCGGTCTATACTGGAGGTCATTTTGTAGCGTGTTCAGGGCTGCAGTGGGAGAGAGAGGAGCTTTAAGCGTGAGGTAGACATTTGTACATGAACCTGCACAAGAGAAAGAAACAAAGAAAACAGAAATTACTCAAAGAGGTCAATGGACAGTGATACAGACCATCATAACGATTAACTCAGGAGGTAGATGACAATATATCACTACCAAAATAAACAGAAAAAAGTGAATTTCTTGAAGGAAACACAAAGACTGCAGTTATTCCCACTGCCAGGCAGCTGCTACGATGTTGCTACATGGCTGCTAAGAGGTTTCAGGATTGTCTGTTAGTTGCTAAGTTTTTCTATATGTTTGCTAGGTTGTTGCCATGTGATTGCTAGGCTTTTGCTAAGTGGTTGTTAGGCTGTTGCTACATAGTTGCTAAGCTGTTGCTAAGTAGTTCCTTGGCTGTTATGCGGTTGCTAGGCTGCTGCTAAGCTATAGCTAAATGGTTGCTAGGCTTTTGCTACGCGTTTGCTAGAATGTTGGTACATGGTTGCTAGGCTATAGCCAAGTGGTTCCTTGGCTGTTATGTGGTTGCTAGGCTGTTGCTAAGCAATAACTAAATGGTTGCTAGACTTTTGCAACGTGTTTGCTAGGCTGTTGCTACATGGTTGCAACAAGTAGACACTAGGCTGTTACGTGGTTGCTAGGCTGTTGCTTTGTAATGGATATAAATTATGTCAAGTCATCAGAAGCTTATTAGAGTGTACAAAACACTGACAGGTTGGAGCTCTGCTGTGACAAGTGTGGGGTAAACATCCAGCTCCCATAACTATCACCTGCCGTTTCTCTCGCATTTAAACACACCTCCAGTGCTGCCTGCTCGAGGAGAGGATGAGGAGCTTGCCCGAGGATGATCACAATGTTCCGCTTCGTGGGTGGAAGGTGTATATGTGCGTTTCAGTTGTTTAGTCGAGAGTTTTCAGAGAAGGTCTGTAGGTCAGAGGTTAAAGGTGAACTGCAGGTTCCTGTTGTATGTGCGTGTTTTTCCGGCGAGTGTGAGCATGCAGGTACTGCATGTCAGCAATAATCCCCTCCTGCAACACGGAGAATAAAAACACAGTCAATACAACTGAACTAATGAGAACATTTTAACAAGGAATCAGAAGCCAAACAATGAAAACTAGAGATGCACTGATCGATTAGTGGGTGACTGGAACAGCATCTCGTGTGTGTTAAATGTACACTTGTGCACTGCACAAGGACGTCAACGGCACAAACACAACCACACCATGGCAGTGACCACAATGTCTCCCTATTCAACACTGGGAATGCTAAAAGTTGCTGGTTTGCTGTAGATTTCATCTCCTTGTAGCGCATCTTTGGTGTCAAAAGACCTTTAGAGCCTTTAGAGCAGGAAGCTGTTACTGACAAACAATCACCACTAGAAGGTGTTTCTGGCACAAAGCCGCCCCACTAACAATCAACTACTGCGACCTGCTCCATATGCACTACACTACTAACATCTCTAAACTGAAAAACAACAAACTGGGCTTTAACAGCCGCCCCCCCCCATCCCAACATGATTGGTTGCAGCAACTGTGATTCCTCAAATCTGAAAGATGTCAGAGTGATGAAATCACCCATAATCCCATAAACAACACAACCTGTATTGTTGTTATGCATTACCCATAATCTGAATTTTTGTATGAATCATTTAAACCGTATTTAGTTTGCTTTGTTGACTTTTGTGGTTCATGATCTGCATGTGTCAGGGTCAGTCAGGGACATGATGTGTTGTCATGGGTGACAGGAAAGGGAAGGTCAGCAGAAATAACATTTTGAAATGTGTGTATGTAAGTAAGCGACAAGCATCAACACAGACCATACAACAGTATTTTGCAGCATTTTTAGTTCAACACTGACCTACTTTATTTTATCACTTGCAAACTGGTCCATTCTTCCAGCCTCACTGTGAACTAGTATCTCCTACATCTGCACATTGACTCATTTTAGGCCTGATTATTCAAATACATAACAGTAATGATACAGGAAAATAATGCAGATTATATACATACATACACATATACACACACACACACACACACACACACATATATATATATATAGACACACACACACACACACATTTATATAATGCATATATGTTTTAGTAAAATTCTGCCAATTTTACACGTTACAGTTGTCAGTGCTTGGGGTCCATTTCAACATCTGATTTCATCCATAAAATAAATAAATACATTAATACATACAAATGTGAAAAATATCTGCCACGTTACATATTTCTTTTGTTTTTGTATATTTATTACAAAAATATTTTTATAAACCAACTTGAATATCGGACAAAAATAAACCTGAGCAAATACAACATGCAATTTTAAAAAGATGATTTCATTTAAGTGAAAAAAAAAAACTACCCAAAACAACCTAACCCTATGAGAAAATGTAATATGAAGATTTTTTTTTTTTTTTTAAGTAATTTGAAAAAAAAGTAGTCTGAATTAATAATATACCATTTAGCAGACATCTAACCTTAAAGGGTCTAAATATATATACAGTGAGGAAAAAAGTATTTGATCAGCCACTGATTGTGCAAGTTCTCCTATTAGAAAGACAAGAGAGGTCTGTAATTTTCATCATAGGTACACTTCAACTATGAGAGACAAATGAGAAAAAAAAATCTAGGAAATCACATTGTAGGATTTTTAAAGAATTTATTTGTAAATTATGGTGAAAATAAGTATTTGGTTAATAAACAACCAGCAAGAATTCTGGCTTTTACAGAACTGTTAGTTCTTTAAGAAGCCCTCCTATTCTGCACTAATTACTTGTATTAATTGCACCTGTTTGAACTGGTTATGTCTACAAAAGGCAACTTTCCACACTCAATCAATCACACTCCAAAGAGCTTATAAGGACAACAGGGAGAAAATTTTAGACCTGCACAAGGCTGGGATGGGCTACAGGACAATAGGCAAGCAGCTTGGTGAGAAGGCAACAACTGTTGGCACAATTATTAGAAACTGGAAGAAACAAGATGACCATCTGGGGCTCCATGCAAGATCTCACGTCATGGGGTAAAGATGATTCTGAGAAAGGTCAGGAGTCAGCCCCGAACTATACAGGAGGACTTGATCAATGACCTGAAGAGAGCTGGGACCACAGTCTCAAAGAGAACCATTAGTAACACACTATGCTATCATGGTTCAAAGTCCCCCTGCTCATGCCAGCCAATGTCCAGGCCCATTTCAAGTTCACCAATTATCAGAGGAGGCATGGGAGAAGGTAATGTGGTCAGATGAGACCAAAATAGAGCTTTTTGGTACTCAAGTCCACTCGCCATGTTTGGAGGAAAAAGAATGCTGAGTTGCATCCCAAGAACACCATACCTACTGTTGAGCATGGGGGTGAAAACATCATGCTTTGGGGCTGTTTTTCTGCAAAGAGGACAGCACCACTGATCTGTGTTAAGGGAAGAATGAATGGGGCCATGTATTGTAAGATTGTAAGCCAAAACCTCCTTCCATCTGTAAGAGCATTGAACATGAAACGTGGCTGGGCCTTCCAGCATAAAAATGATCCCAAATACACTGCTCGGGCAGTGAAGGAGTGGCTCCGTAAAGGTCCTGGAGTGGCCTAGACAATTTGTGGAGAGAGTTGAAAGTTTGTGTTGCATAGCAACAGTCCCAAAACATCACTGTTGTAGAGGAGATTTGCATGGAGGAATGAGCCAAAATACCAGCTACAGTGTGTGAAAACCTGGTGAAGACTTACAGGAAACGTTCAACCTCTATAATTGCCATGTTACAAAGTATTGAGATGAATTTTTGTTATTGACCAAATACTTATTTTCCATCATAATTTACAAATAAATTCTTTAAAAATCCTACAATGTGATTTCCTGGATTTTTTTTCTCATTTGTCTCTCATAGTTGAAGTGTACCTATGATAAAAATTACAGACCTCTCTTATCTTTCTAAGTAGGAGAATTCGCACAATCAGTGGCTGACCAAATACTTTTTTCCCCCCACTGTAGTATGAGATCACTTGGTGCTAACATTAAAATAAAATAAAATATACAACAGCTTGAATCAAAATATATTTTTAGATTATTCAGTGAGAAGCATAATTAAGCAGTGACGCATTGTTCAGCTTGAGTCAGAGTGCAGTGCATTTTTTCCCACCAAATGATGGATCTGCCATTCATATGATAATAACATGGAAAATTGACATTGCACTTATTCCTGGGCCACTAATCCACCAATGGAATGTAAATACCTATTTTGTCTCTATAAACAAAAAAGCGCTCACCTGAACAAATCCTCACACCTCTCAAATATTCAATCTAGGAACCACTGAATGAGTAAAACACAGCGTCACCTTCACACAAACACCTCCATTTATTCATTTCTGAGCTCAAAAGTTTTGAAGTGTTTTTTCACAATATATCAGCACATCTGAAATCTAAGTTTAGAGCAGATTTAATCAAAATATAGATTTATGACACTCTTACTGTTTTAACACTGTTGTTGCTGAATTTGTGCTGAACTTAAGTCTGTGTAACACTTTGGGGAAAAATAATTTGATGGGTGTAATTTGTAAAAAGTCAGGGCATGTCAGACTACATCAGAGTGTCTGAAATACCCTCAGACTCCAGGGGGTTAAGCATATACAAAATAGTAAAGTGCCAAATAAACCATTATATCTTACAGTAGAAGAATTTTATGCATCATCAAGCAAAATCATGAATAATAATAAATACATGAATTTTAGAAACTGCACATCATTGTTTTTCACTAATTAAATGCAACTGGTTCACTGAGGCAGCTCTAATAACTATGTTCTATAAAAAATATCATACACTGCTTTCAGTACATCCACACATACAGACTGATGGTTAGGAAGGGAGGAGAAAGTGAAAGAAGAATGTAGGTAAACTCACTTATGTCATGACTTCAGAAGTGCAGCTGTTGGTTTCGGACATTCAGATCAGTGTGGTTAGCCTACAACATACAGAAAATAATTTTCGATTAACAAAGAAATCAGGATCTACTTAAGAAACTCAGCTTGTGTCTTACTGGTTGTACAGTTTACATCTTTAATGCATCACTGATGCAACTACATGAGACCCGATCAGTGAGATGCTTGGAAATTTTGAGCCGTTACAGTTTAGGTATCCTACAGTAATAGCTGGTAGTCTACCGTAGTGGAAAGAACAAAGCATGCCTACTTTAAAAAAGGTCCAAAAGAAAGAATCCATTGAAAGTGTCAAATAACTGAGACTCCAATCATGTGTCTAATTAAAGTAAGTACATTCTAAAGACACATCCTCTGACCTAATAACCTTTCTATAGCCTAACCTTAAGATCAATGCTGTGGGATGAGCCAGTTCTCTCACACAACCAGGACATAACAGCCAATCATGTGACCAGTCAGTAAAAAGTGACTTAACCCCCTGGAGTCTGAGGGTATTTCAGACACTCCGATGTAGTCCAACATGCGCTGACTTTTTACAAATCACACCAATCTAAAATTATTTTTATCCAAAGTGTTACACAGGCTTTTATTCAGCACAAACTCAGTAACAAGAGTGTCAAATCTATATTTTGATTAAATCTGCTCTAAACTTAGACTTTCCAAAAATCTATTTTCAGATGTGCTGATATTTTGTGAAAAAAACACTCTAAACATTTCTAGTCAAGACTTTTGAGCTCAGAACTTAATAAACAGAGGTGTTGGCTACACACTGGTCATTACAGTTTTTAGATATTGTATGTGGTTTTATTTATTTATATTTATATATTTACTTATTTATATTTATATATTTAATTATATTTATTTACTTTTATAAAACTGATCAACATAAATATATATATTTTTTTATCATTCAGAGAATTCACACTTAACACTGTTGCTAGGCAACATAAGGATGGATATCAAAAAAAAAAAAGGTCACGTGAAGTAGATTAAGTCATATAGTGTTTTGTTGGTATGTCTGCTGTATTATTACAAATATACATTGTTAAATACTTTGAAACAAATGAATGTATTTTTTGAAAAATAAAACAAAAATATTTAGCCTATTTATTTATACAATAGTGGAAAAATGTAATGAAACACTGAAAAATGTGTTCAGTATTTCACAGACAGATCCACACAGTGGACATCGGGGGAAAATAAAAACTTAAGAAAAGTGTTTTAAGCAAATTAAATGTGTATACATTACTTCTACCAGAAAAGCACACATCTACACAAATTCTGAGAATCTCAGAAAGAATCTGCAATGACATACACACCAAATTTCTCAAATTAACAGCAGTAAAACAGTGATATGCAGACACAGCTTTATTCTTCTACAACATCTCATCAAGCTGTATTTGTTTGCACACCTGCCATCGCAGCAGCAGGAGAGTCAAGGTAGGAAACCTAACGAGGTCAACAGCATCTCTCCAAACATCTCAGAAGCAATGTTTGGAAACGTTCTGGATTGCTACTAATGGTGTGATTCAAGATATTCAAGAGAACTGATGCAGCTGGAAGGCACTGTCTTAGTACTGATGCAGGTGTGCTGAAAAGAAGAAGCATCAATTTCACTGAGCAGAGGCATAAATGAAGACTGCAGTGTATGGGAGTGGTTTTCATTTAGGATGCATGTTATTAGTTTCCAAACATATAAAAAGGACCAAGCTTACAGCCATTTCACACTGAACATAATGTTATCTGATGAAATATACTGAACAAAAATATAAACGCTTTTGTTTTTGCTCCCATTTTTATGAGCTGAACTCAAAAATCTAAGACAGGGGTGTCCAAATCCATTCCTGACAGACAGACAGACAGACAATCTTAGAGGTGAAGATGCTAGATACACAAATTTCTGAACAATATTTGAGAGAAAAATGCCTTTTGTGTACATAGAAAAAGTCTTAGATCGGGGTGTCCAAATCCAGTCCTGGAGGGCCGGATTCCTGCAGAGTTTGGTGATTTCTCTGCTCTGACACTACAATTAAACCTGCTCATTACCTGCTGAGCTGAATCAGGTGTGTTTGATCAGGAAGATCACCAAACTCTCCAGGAATCCGGCCCTCCAGGACTGGATTTGGACACCCCGATCTAAGACTTTTTCTACGTACACAAAAGGCATTTTTCTCTCAAATATTGTTCACAAATTTGTCTATCTAGCATCTTCACCTCCAAGATTGTCTGTCTGCATAACCAAAGAATTTCTGTACAAACTGTCAGAAACCGTTTCAGGGAAGCTCCTCTGCATGCTCATTGTCCTCACTGGTGTCTCCACCTGGCTTCAGTTAGTCATCTTAATCAACTTGAGTGGGTGAATGTGCTCACATTTGATGACATGGCACGCTGGACAGGTATCATCATGGATGAATCCTGGTTTTCACTGTACAGGGCAGATGGCAGATTGGCGTTGAGCGGTTTGTTGAAGTCAATTGTGAATCGAGTGGCTCATGGTGGCAATGGGGTAGAACAACGTGCCATATGCCATCAAATATGAGAATTTGCCCACTCGTCAAGTCACAGCTGTTGGATACAAACAAATGAAATTATTAAGGTTTAGACGATAATCTTGTACTTAATCATTGGGGTTACAGCCCATTTCAAAACAATACACAGTGTAGTCAGAGTGTCTGCTCAATCTTATATGCAGAATCTGCACCTCCAGAACGTCTAGGAATGGCTGATTAAAATCTCCTTTATTGTTCAGTGAAAATAAATAAGACCATTCATCTTGACACTCATTCAGGTCAGGATTACCATTCATCTGTGCAACCACACACACACATTCCTAAGTACACCCACATTAACATGTCTTCACACTTATGATTCCTCAATGTGATGTGTTATTCAGAGCAACATTTTTTGTAAGAAGCTGCTTTAAAAACACTCTTGCATGCTGCTAGCAGCTATCAGGGCTAAAGCTGATAAATTTAAGTAAAAACTTAAGTAATGCACATTAAATGAGACATAGTAGTGACCTGGCAACCGCAGGTCAGCTTCTATTCACCTGAAGGTGCTCCGAGCTCAGTGACACACAGATGGAAACATGTCCTGTTCATTTCATTCAAAGTGATTGGCTGAAAATCACTCATATGCTTTGAGGCTGCAGAGTCATTTGAAACAGGAAAATACTGAAACACAAGTACAGCAATATTATGTTCTACTTAACTGTAATGATTCTCAAAAACACAGCACAGATTGGTGGTTCATTTGTGTTGTGTTTAAACAACCAAAACCACCAGATGGCAGTGCTGCAACTTAAAATCTTCAGCCATTAGACTCTTCCATTCCAACTTCATCAACAAGCAGTGTAAGTGAAAACTGGTAACAAAATATTACCAAACCCAGGAGTTTTCCTAAAATTAGATTTTAAAAACCTGCAATACATCACCATGCTTATGTATCAATATTTCACAGTACAGTGAATCATAACCCCTGTATCATACAGGTCATGTCACCAGATCATTGTCAATACACAGCTCTACTGTTCAGGGCACCACCATCATCAGGACCAATGTCTGCTGAATGCAACCGGTCTATTACATGTACTTTATAATGCAACACTCTTAAAGAAAAGCATTTAAAGAAGGAGGAGGAGAAGAAAAAGGAGGAAAATAAGAGAAGAAGAATGAGGAGAAGAAAAAGAATGAGAAAAAGAAGAATGTTGAGAACAACAAAAACAAGTAGAAGAAAAACTAGAAGAAGCAGAAGTAGAAGAGAGTAGAAGTAAAAAAAAATAGAAAAGAAGAAGCAATTAAATGAGCATGTGACTGAAGTAAGTGACTGAGTGTGTGATGGAGAGGATGTTCACTTTATCAGGACACCACTGTAATTAGTTCATATAGAAAAGTTGAAAAAGTTCAGGAGTCTTAGAACTTAATTTATCAAAATAAGACATTTACATTCTTAAAAGCTACTTTTAAATACTACAATAGGCTGCTAGAAAACTATACTTCACTATACTGTATCCCATATCCATCCCACATCACTGTACAGTTCAGTGCTACACTGATTTTGTCCTGTTTTTTGCTCTTTGTGTGTAGTGCATTGTTTGCACTTCTGTTGTGTTGCACCTCAGTCCTGGACCTGTACATGTTTAATGTTGAAATGACAATTTATTTGATTTTAAGGAGCCTGTCTAGAAGAACTGAAAGTTTACTCTGGAAGTTTTGATGCAACTGGCACTCTGCAGAGTCTGGAGTTCGAGTGCTATTAGTTTGCAAAACAAATAGACAGGAAGAGGCTCGTCCAGGCCGAGTGTGGGTGTGGTCTGGTCAGAGGTGAAACTATAGCTGCTAAACAAACACAAGCGGCTATAGAAACAGAGTCTGTATACATACACACAGTATAAATAACAGTAGTAAATCTCTTCACACACATGCTTAATGCTCCACTTCACCTCAGCTATGTCTCAGCATGTGACTGACGTACAGTCAACCTGCATGACAGTCACACGCTCGCAACCAAACCTGAAGAAATGTTCATTAAGGACGTCACTACAAATGACATTAGTAACCGATTAACCACCATCAGACTCAAGAGTTTCAACTAATTTTCAGCTTCTTCAAGAAAGGACATCAATGATATGGTCACTAATAGTAATACAGTAGAAGGTCGATCACAAAACATTGCAACCACAACAGGTGAAGGAGGACCTGCAGGTCTCGGGGGCAGATAATTGTAAAGACAGGATTATACACCCATCAGCCAATTATATGGAAGCCTTTCTGAGCCCTTCACTGTGGTAGTTTCTGCTAAATGTTGTGAATATAAATGTATTTCCAGATCAGTATGTGGTTTTCCTCACCACCCAGCCACAGCAGTTTCACTCCATCACCTCCTTCATTTATTTTCACCTTTTAATCCAAAACATGCTTAAATTATACATTTCCACATCAATTCACAGCAAATGGTCTCTTCAGTAGATATAAATCTGTCTGTGTTATTCAAGAACAGCTCCAATAAAACCTGCCAAGAACAGAGCATGAAGACGGGAATCCTCCCTCTCTTCACTCCCTCGCTCACTATCAGTGCTCGGAGAAGAACATGGTGATCTCTAACCTCATGTAACATAAGCCCCGTGCTGCCTCCATCTCTGACGAGACCGTGCGAGCCAGAGAAGGAAGAATTATGGTGAACCTCAGAGCAAGAGGGATGCTTTAACATGACGTTCAGTCATTATTCCCCCGAAGAGAAGCTCTTCTACTAATGTTTTGGGAATTCTAACTCATCAATCCTCCCAGATCGCTCACACCAAGTCAGTATTTTCAGTACACTATACTATGTTGAAAAGCATTAGAGCTTATGTTGTAAAAATGAGCTAAAACTGCACTTGCTACCACACCCATGATGGAGGAAATCCTGCATACGCAGAGTTGATGCATTGTAACCTAATGTTAATTAGCACAGATGTTTGTCAGCTGCAGGACGGCTCTGCAGAATCATGGTGTCTAATAATTCATAGCCTCCTGTAACATACATTATATATAGACTAGGAAGTAGGAGGGTTAGCTTCTTTGTAGGCTTCTGACAGTAACTGTTTAATGCTCAGGCTAGATGACCAGGTTAATGTAGCTAGGACAGCTGTCTTAGCACAGTGCTAATGCTAGCTAGCAGGACTGAAAAGTCACAATTATATTATATATACCCATCCATCCATATACATCCACCCTTGCTCAAATGACACTAGCCAGACATTGTGGCATGGACCATATTAGGTGACTAAAGGTATTCAGAGGCACTCCTGCCCATTCCAATTACAAGTACATTCTCAGGGCACCTTCACTACAGCAGCTATAGAACATCCCACTAAGTTAGTGGTTTCTGAGATGCTGCCGCCACCATGCGTCACCCTATTATGCCCATTTTTACATCAGTCACATCACATCCTTAACCCATGATGATTGTTTTACACTTCTGCTACAACTCTGCCTATTTATGTGTAACAAACATGGTCACGTGGCATCTGTGGTATCATGGGTTCATTTCAAAACCACGGGGTGGCCATTCTGAAAACAGATGAGGGGTGGAGCATGCGCAAAGCCAAAGTCCTAAGTGTGCTGATCAGATGGATGCATGTTTGGTCATAGCTTGTCTAGCAAGCAGGCAAAACAACCAAACTAAGCAGTCACGACCGAGGCACATGCTCAAACCAGTAAACTGTGGGAAGCTGAGCTGTTTTTAAGCTCGATAATCTGCAGAATTTCCATACACAGGGTGAACGTAGGAGTCAAAGAAGGGTCCAAAAACTCAGTTCTCTGAATCCTGGCATTTGTGAATTGAGAATAAACACCAAAAGGTTTTCCACACAGTGATGTTCTGAGTAAGCCCACACCTGAGCACCCACAGAGTCCTACCTTTAGCAATCTTCTCCTGTAGCACACTTATAGTTGGTTTATGGCTTCCTACACAAACCCAGGTGTAGGATATTCTGACCAAATTACCACAAACACTACCAGCATTAAAACTAAAGATGAGGAGAGATGGGGGGAGAGGGGAATGAGTCTCTGTTCTGGTTGCAGCTGGATTTCTCTCTCCCCATCACTACTACCATGTAATGTCCACTGGCTCAGGTGTCTGTTAGCTGATGTATCAAAGCTGGGTTATGCTGCCCTTTCCTTCAAGCACAATGGCTGCCCAGTGATGATGTATCAGCAGAGGGTGACTGACTTGACATGCATTAGAGGAGGCCTGTGCTAGTCTTCACCCTACTAGAGTCAGGAACATTACAAGTGATTGGGAAAGTTGTAGTGGGTGGGTGGGTCTTCAGCGCTTCCGCTTTTTTTTGATATGCTCAAGTATTTCTGAGGTCAGGAGCCACAGTGTTCCTTGAGAAGAAGCTTAAGACATGTTTTAAACATTTGACTGTCTCACTGGTGTGTGTAATACAGCAGCACTGCAGTGTTGCAGCTCAATTGTGAAATAGAACTGTTCCTGCCATGCGGTCCTGACTTACAGTGACGAGCGCAAAACATACAAAAAGTTTAAGAAACAATGTTTACATTCTCATGGTAGACTTTGGAGACAGAGGACAGAGAGATTCATGAACAGAACAATGATGAGTGTGGTGGAAAAAGAAATAGAACCTCAAGAATAGGGGTGTCCTGATCCGATATTTATATCGGATACAGGTCCGATAACAGCCATAAAAACATTATTGGATTTTATCGGCCAGCATAAAAAATCTCAGATAAAAGCGCTCAGATATAAGGAGTCAAATCCAGTAGTCCGCTTATTCCACTCCAGCGTTTATATCCAGCCGCGAATGGATCCAGCATGCAGACCCCACGTGATCACAACAACAGCGGGCTAACGTGAAAGTAGCCAAAAAGAGCAGCGATGTCGGCAGCGTGGCAATATTTTTCGGTCAAATCTGAAAAAGACGTTACAGCTGAGCGCAAAATCTGTAACGATGTATCTTCGATGAGA
>BRDA01005879.1:0-16283 GCA_036984385.1 Crenuchus spilurus | reverse complement strand
GAGCCTCCAGTGAGTCTAGCAGTCTGTGTACAGACAGCTCTGAATTCTTGCTGAATCTCTCTGTACAGTCAGACACAGCAGCTCTTTCAGTTTTTGTGAATTTGAGTATTCACACTGAATGCTAATGCTGCCACTTGGCCTTTAAGCGACTCGGCAGTGACTCTCGCCAACAGTGCCATCACGTACATACTCTCGTACAGTCACGTACATTCCTCAGCTCCACCTGTAACTCTCTCACCTACCTTGTTCAAAAGTTGTTAAAAGACTCCAGATTTTCATTGAGGTGTGAATCCAAAAAGTGACGCTGGCTCCAGTAGTAAGTCTGTGGAGGTAAACAAAGATGTTCAAAGATCATTTAAAATGCAGGACATTTGCACATGCACAGCTGAGCTTCTTAGAGCACTAGTCTGAAGGAATTCTTAGTTTTAAGGGAAAAAATTGTCATATAACATTCAGGCTTTGCTCAGATGGCAATACTGACTTTTTAAATAACTAAAAACACTCTTCACTGTATTTCACAACAAACGTTTAGCAAACAAAAACATTTCCACATTTAACATCCGTCCTTTTTTAAACTCTAAAGTTGTCAACAAAACTGAATAAAGTACAGTGATACATTAGTGGACATTAGAGTATAGAACTGATCTGAAAATTCGAGTATTGATAAGCTCTGAAAACAGGTGTTAAAACAAATAGCAGCCGAGAACCCTGAGAACAGGTGTACAAAACAAAGGCTGCTGGCTGGACCACACCAGCACTCTCTAAAACAGAGCGTAAACCTGTAAGAGTGATGTTAAACGTTCATTTATCCATTTTATTAGTCTTTTGTATTTATTTCTCACTGTGTTCTGTATGTATTATATTATATTCTGTATGTATCTGTATTACATTCTATATAAAATGTATTTTTGTTCATATTTTGGAGTGTCTGGAACAGATTAATTGGATTTACATTATTTTTTACGGAAAATGTTGCTTCAGTTATCATTTGTTTGTTATCAGACACTTTAGAACAGATTAATTATGAAAACTGAGGTTCTACTGTATTGTATTTTTATGCTAGCACACAAAATAAGTAACCAGCAATTCTTAATATACAGCTCTGAACAAATCAAGAGACCACTTCAAATGTCCAACCCAATCTCCAGAACCTCAGTGTGATTAAAAGAAACATGGACAGTCACAAATCCATCATAGAAAGGTAAGGTGCTTAAATGTTTGTGCCAGGTGTGGCATAACGTCACCCAACAACGTGTAAAGAGGGCCTATAAAATAAATACTGATTTCTGATTTCTTTAAGTTAAAACATTACAATTGCTGTACACTGCCAGCACCACTGACTATGTATGGTTTGGTTTTCTCTCTGAAATATGAAAAACCAAACAAGCAGCTCATTTAAAATGTGTGTATGCCCTTGTATTTCTCCCTGGTGGGGACTAAAAGTCCTTATAATGGTAGGGATGCATGTCAGGTCTGTAAAAGTGAGGACATTTGGCTGGTCCTCACAAGAACTGTGACTTTTCATTACAAACTTTTATTGGAAAAATTATAGAGCAGAAGTACTGACCTTCGGTTGCTAAGGTTAAGTTTAGGTTTAGGCTTAATTTTACTCAGTATTACACAAGTGAATGGTAGTACTATACTAGCGAGGACACTCCAAAGTGTGTGTGTACCAGGTTTATGCCATGTTGTGGGGACCAAAACCTGTTGAAACACTCAGCTTGTGGGGACATTTCTTCCCTGCAGGGACTACAAAGCTGGTCCCTGTAATGTAAATCATGAATTTGAAGGTCAAGACATGTTTTGAGGTTACATTTAGAGTTTTAAGGTTTGAGTAAGTCTATGTAATTTCCCCACAACTCACAGAAACAAGTGTGTGTGTGTGTTCCCGAGAGTGGATCTCAGGCCAATGGGTGATGTAAGGACACTTGTACTGAAGCCCAATTTTCTGAGTGTTATCCTGCTCCGAACTGTGTCAACAAACCAGGACATAAATGATGTATTATGTTCTTCCTGTCACTCTGCATGTTTAAGAGTGTGGTCCCGGTTCTGTGTTCTGGTTCTGCCCATTAGTGTCTGCACCAATCCCAGAGGCTCTGATTAGAGATGAAATCAGAACTAAAACATCTGGGTCATCCTGAGCACCACTACCCACAGCAGCGATGCAATGAACTGTCAACATCAACACAACTGAGGAAGAGTTTTCAAATAAGTAACAAACACTTTTGACCAGATTACTAAATTCAGATGACAGCATATGTTACTTATGAAATGGCTACTTTTAAGCCTTAAATGTGCTCCACCAAATGGTTGAGCAGGCTGTTAAAGTCACTACATCTTATTGAAAAAGATGTTGATCTTAATACAATGTGATTGTGCCATCTCTACCGAATGGTAGAGGTATGTTAGACTAAAAAACATCCACTAGAGTCAATAGAAATGCAACATTATACCACATACCACAAGGAATAAGCTGGATCAAATGCTAAACCAACCGCGACCCTGATAAGGATTAAGCGGGTGTGATAATGAATGAATGAATGAATAATGCTAAACCATCAGTGATGTTGCACCACAGCACAAGAGTATGGTGTTTAAAAAGTGAACAAAATTAGCAGGTTATTGTACAGTTTTTGTCCTTTATGTTTATGTTTTGAGAGATAAAGGTCCAGTTTATCAAAACACCATCACTGTAACACAACCAAAATAGAAAAAAGCAAAATGTAACAAACAAAAACCACAGCAGAACAAAAAAACGATAAAATGAACTTTCACTCACTGAAGCTGAGGTTTCACTTCTAGATAAAAGTACAAGTTCATGTTTTTGCCAACATGAGTTGGACATTGCCGTGATCATAATCCATCCTCCTGTTTTCTGATACTGCTCCGTCTTCTTTTTTTTTGTATCTAGTATGTGTAAATATAAAATGGCCAACCACATTTTAAAGTCATGGGTGGAGTTACACCAGAGGGGTGTGGCTAAGCCCTTTTGTTGCACAATAAGGGGAGCCCAATCATGAATCATCTGTTGAATTTCATGTTTTCAGACTAACACAGCCCACAAAATTCAGACTGGCTTTTATATTTTCCAGTTTGTGGGTCGGTAGGCAAACCAGATGTTCAAATTGAGGTGTAAAAAATTTTCTGCAAATAAAATGGTTAATTTAAAAGTGACCATCTTATTACATTTCAAGCAACAAATTCATTGATATTCGCATTTAATTAAGCCCAAGATCTTATCTGCACTGGCTCAATGTTGTGGATTTAATGGTACAGAAACCAAGGCAGCAGCTGTTAATAGAGTACTGGGACTTGATGCTCCCAAAAACACAGCAACTAGAAAAGCAAAGTTTTGTGCGTCTCTGAAGCCTTTAGTTGACTCTGGTGAAAAAAGTGAATTTGTTTCATTAGTTACAATCATACTCAAACACAATCAGATGAACTATGCTGCAACCTTCGCTTTGAAGCACTCCTAACTTCTAAGCATGACTACAAAACAAAGAGTCTAACTGCCCTATATTTTCCTCCAGTCCTTTTAATTTTACATCAGCTGGGAGCTTAAAAAACAGGCGTTGTTCAGTTGTGAAATGAGGCTGTGCTGCTCTGACACAGTGCTGAATGTGGGGACGGAGAGTGTTGCAGTAAGCAGATGGAGTCAGGCGGGTTTGGGTGGAGTGGGCGGATGCTGAGAGCTGTAGGCCTGAAGGAGAACTCGTTATAGTGACCCACACACCCACAGAGAAGTCACGAGTCCCTCCAGGCTCAGGGCCACTAGGCCTTGTGCCAGTTTGGCTTTAGTGTACCTCTGAGGGTGCCATACATTTGCCTGGGCAGGAGAGAGCTACCGAATCCATCCTTCTCCCCCATATGGAGGCAGGAAATTTGAGATGAAAAAACTAAACTTGGAATGCAGACCTGTCAGAGCAATCAGATAATGCAGCATAACTGCAATCAATAGGTCCTGTGTGGGGACCCTGTGTGCTTTCCTTCGAGTGTGTTAGGCTCTCTAGTGACGATGTATCAGCGGTGGTTCGAAAAGAGGTGGTAGCTGCATCACACGCAACGGAGGAGGCTTGTGCTTGCCTGCACCCTCCTAGAGTCAGGGACATTGCAAAGTGATGGGGAGAGGCCTAACGGTGGGGATGGGCTAATTGGCTATCACTACATTTGGAAGGGGATAAAAATAGGCAAAAAACCTAGAATTATTAAAAATAATAATAATAATAATAATAATAATAATAATATAATGCAATAATAATTGCAATCAATCAACTACTTTATCAATTATTCCAACAAGAAATACATTACAAAATTCTCAAATACATTCCTGAAGCGAAACGCTCTTTAAACAAGTTAATAAATGTAAGAATAACTTCACAATCATGTTCACAGAAATGAGAATGTCAGGTTTGGTTTCTTGCAGCGAGAGAGAGCACAGAGAGAAAATTGGAAACTTGTAATAACATCATAAAAAGTGCCAACGAATCAGTGCAGAGGCATCAAGTGAAAGTGACATATTAGCCAATGTGCAGACAGAGGAATCTGACCTCCACATTTAAGCCATCAATGCACTGACACACACACACACACACACACACACACACACACACACACACACAGTAGGGGGAAATGAGCACACAGGTCCAGAGAAGTGGGCAGCCCCTATACACAGCGCCCAGGGGCTGAGTTGAGTGTTAGGTTATGCCAGGTTCACACTAGTTGAGCTGTAATCGTGAGTCTTTTGGTTGTTGAATCTCTCACACTACATGATTGGTCAGCGACACGGGGTCATGAAATACACGATTTGCACATCAAGAAACAAGCAATTCAAGTCGTTAGTGAGCTGCAACAAAATAAAGAAGAAAAAGGAAAGAATATGGATGAGAAGATAGATAAAGGCACACGGGCAGCGGGGGGAGTTGGAGGGAAATATTTAACCAATGAAAACATACTTGTCTGTTCAGTTCAGACACAGCATAGTCACACCTGTCACCACTGTTATTTCACCTGTCCATTACATTGATCACAGATATAATCAATCACATTATTTCAGAGAGATTGTGTAAGAGGTCACATGTTTCTTTCTCTATGCGATCCCATTGGTTGAAGGTAGTTACTGCTCTTGACTCACAGTTGCCGACTGGATCAGATATTTAGCATGCCAAATATTTGCTGGGCATCCATGATCGGCAACGGCTTGGCAAGCATCTTCAGGCAGTTCACACCACACGACTGAGCAAGAACTGAGTAATCCCAGATTTACCTCCGAGCAGAGTTTTTTGTTGGCGCACGATTGGAAACCTGGGTTAAAAAATCGTGTTAACTAGGCTTTACATTCATATTACAAGCCTCGATTCTCAATTCCGCTTTTTTACTCAGATGAGATGACAGTTCACATTCATAAATGAAAGTGATTTGTATGTGTCTGCAATTTGAACGAATCTGTCTCTGAAATGGGATGCATACACTGATACATCTGTGCAAGTTGGCTCCTTCACCAAAAACAAAAAAAATTTGTATTTCTACTGGGTTGCCAGGTTTGCATTTCTGCCATACTGGGCTACTTTGATAATGTTGTCACAAGTAATAGCTCAGAGGAGGCAGGATGCAGGGTTTCTGATTTAAATAGAAAAGAAAATGAATTTAGTTTCAGCTTGCATAAGGCGGCTTTCTGTCAGACATTGGCCTGGAGAATTTTTGGGATCTGGCAACCCTGTATTGATTATAGTAAAACAGGTAAAACAGACGTGTTAGTAGCCGATGTGTGATGCTGTTTTGCTCAGGAGGACAGTAAACAGGTGGTGGACTGTACATGATCAGGTGGAGGTGAATAAAAGCCAACAGACTGCTTTTGCAGCTGTGTGTGTAAACAGGACAGAATTCTGAACTGGTTTAATAATAAGCGCATGTGAACACACAAAAAGTCTAGAAATTGGATCCGACTGGTCGCATGTCCGCAAAATGGATATGTATCCGATCTACGATGACATATGAAAGTGACTCAAATCTAATTTGAAAAGTTTGGATCTGACATGTCCGCACAGCCTTGAAAACACCAGATGTGTGTCCGATTTTTTAAAAAATCAGATCCGAGTCACTTCAGCCTGGTAATGTGAAAGCAGTCTCAGCTGCTTTACTCAAGGGTACTTCTGTCAAACCAGCGACCTTATAGTCACAAGGTTAGTCCTTAACAACAAGCTCACATCTATCCCAAGGATTAAATTAATGTACATTTTACTCAAGAAGGTAAGATTACTCTTGTAACTATGATGGATTTAATGTGGAGCACTATGTCAGCGAAGCACCAACTCCATGAGAACAAGAACAGCCAGACTGTCTGAATGGAAATCTAAACAGTTTACAATACCTACACTAAAGGACTGATAAATATAGTTTCCCCATCAGGAACAGACGACTGGTCCTGCAACATTTGCACCAATGCTGGAGCACAGAGCAGAGATTCAGAAACAGTTGGCCGTTCCATCAAGCCAGAGGTGAACAGAGCTGGAGGACAAAGACTAAATAGAGTTTAAATAACTATTCATCAAACTGTATTATCTTCTACCAGAGATCTAGAAACACTTATACTGCTACACTGCAATGTTTCTGTACATCACATCAAAACAGTGACTGCGGATAGGATGAATTAAGCCTAATCTTAGAATAAACTGCACTACAAATGGTGAGTCATCATTTAAAAAAACACTTCTAGTCCAGGTTCAGGACCAACACAGTAGAGGTCTGATGGGACTACATTTCAATGACATACAGGAGAGCAGGTAGTTAACCAACACAGTGAATGCTGGTGCGGGACAATGGATATGTAAATATCCTGCAAATGAATAAATAGTCCATATAAAATGATTATAATCACAACATTTCCATGCATAACTAACAAAACAACTAAACAAAAAGACTTTTGCAAAGCAACCATTTATGTCAACAATGATATTGTGCTAAAGAAAAGGCGGAGCCTACAAATCATAAGTGGGACGGCCTTCTTTGTTGCACTGCAGTCATAAATTAACTGATGTAATGCATTCAAACCTGCACAGCAGTTATTATGGAGACACCAACCTAGTACAGAAAGCCTTGCTAAGACATTACAGACTAGAGACTAATTTTTGACCCTTATAATAGCAATTTCTATCCATTCAAAAAAGGTGATTAAAAATCTAATTGACGTGTTGAAGATTAACAGCCATGTACACTTATCGACGTGTATTTGAGTATTTGCATCATAACAGAAGTTTAGCATCATTTTCAAAATAGTGGAAACTGGTCAGTTTATGTTTCAAACATTAAAAGACTAACAGCAGGATTATGGACGGCTGTTATAGCAGTTTATTCCAGCAAATGAACAACAGTGTGAACACTTGCAGGCGCCTCTCTTGTCATGGTAATGTCTACACTAAGCGCTGCTCTATGCATGCATGTAACGTTGGATTGCATTACTTGTATTTTGCACATAAACACAGATTTTGTTCAGACTGAGTCAAGTAAACATCTCGGTCTTAATCTATAACCAGATTGAACTCTATTGGCAATTGAAACGTTCAGAAGTAACGTGTGTTTAGGAAACCAACTCCAGGCTTATTCCACTCATCCAAATTCAACAGGAACCAACACCCTTGTTGCCAAGTATTTCAGCACAGTTGCAAGAAGTCAAGGTTGCAGCACAAAGATCAACACCAGAACTCTCAGGAGAGCAAATCTTCTGGAGTTTATTTTTGCTAAAAGGCACAAATCCAATTTCTTTTATAAATACATCAATCCTGCACAAAAAGTAGGTCCCTCAACATACATTACAGCTTAGTATCTGCAATACAATAAAATGTAATTTACATACAAGAAAGGCTTCACAAACATGCACATAAGCCAGTGTTTAATTTCCCAGGATGACTAATAACCACTTTCATTTCACTGTGTAACCCTTCTCCGTTTAGATTATTGGCTGTTAGGAAGGCCTGTAAAAAGGTCTCCTGGTGAGAAACTCTTCAGGCCAGTGTCTCTCATTGCCACAAATTAGCCAGAACCACTTTCCAAAGCATCACTACAGCGAGAGCTCTCAGGAGTCACAATTTAACCAGCAGTTCTTGCGGAATTTCGGGTTCGTTCAGACATCTGTTTTCGGTTCCATAGTCCATCTCCATAAACCACAGCATCACAAAGCTGATCATCCGTGACATGTTTCTCAGAAGCTTAAAACTCATTCAAAGAAGCCAACACATTAACAGCACAGGCTGACGTCTTAAGCCGAGTCACAGCATTGTTCCATAAGAAAGCCAAAGTAAACAGGTCATTAGGGGAGGTAATATAATGAATATGATGAAATGAATTACAATGTGACGCACCTTCCAGACAATATTATGCTCAGTTAGTGCTCAGAAACACTATGTCTTGACATCCAACTTGTTATAACACACGCCAACGTTGCCAAATTTGCAGAAATGCCCGTTTTCCACCATGTTACTGAGCGGTAATATCTCCTGCTCATATTCTGATTTCACAGCAATACAAAATTTTGGGGTAGAACATGTATCTGGCAACCCAACTCAGAGAAAGAGGTGAGTATGTGTTAAAGACCCTACCAGTATCTTGCGGTGTGCCCAGGGACTTTGTCAGAGGTTGGCACAAGACAATGTTTTTTTTAAAGTGAAAGTAAAGTTTGTAAACTTATACTCTATATATAATACATACAGAATGCACATGGGAAATTATTGGATACATTTGTTTGTGAAACAATATTTAGCTCCATTTTTGCTGAGTCAGAAGCTACTCTGCATAAAAAAACCTCAATAAACACTAAAAAAACAATAGATGTTAGTCCAAAACCAAACTCAAATACTCTGCAGATTGGAATATAAGATTATATATTAGGCCATAGACAACATAAATAAGCACTATTAACACTAGAAAATATAATGTTAATCCATATATTTATATTATATACATACTTACACACAAGCAGTGGAACCTCTGTCATTAATCTGTTCTAAAGTGCCTGATGATAACCTAAATGAATGATAACTGAAGCAATATTTTCCATAAGAAATAACGTAAATCCAATTAATCTGTTCCAGACACTCCAAAATATTAACAAAACTACATTTTATATAGAATAACTATAGTTTTACATACAGAACACAGTGAGAAATAAATACAAAAGACTAATGAAATGAATAAATTAACATTTAACATCACTCTTACAGGTTTACGCTCTGTTTTAGAGAGTGCTGGTGTGGTCCTTTGTTTAAAATATTCAAATTGTAACTTGCATATTAAACAAATTGCAGCCTTTGTTTAAAATATCCCAAAATTTATTTTATTTAGAAAATAAAAAATATATATATATTTTAAGTCACATCATGAACGTTTTCAATTTTCAATAAATATTTTTTAATTGTAGAAAAATATATTTAGCCCATTAATATATTTGTATTGGCAGCAGTTCAAAACAAGGCAGAGCTTCACAAGGCATCAATTGCATCATTGGAGGCATCAGAAGGGAAATGGAAGTAATCGGTGCATTCCTGGTCATGTGGCAGACTTGATCACTGTGGCCCACATTCTAGACACTTCTATAAATCAAAGTAGCCAGCCAACTGCTCTGGAACTTGGCCTGCAATCTAATCATTAATTATACTGTTCTCCCTGTACTCAACTGATAAGGTTCTGTGGAACTTTATGAATCAATGACGGTTGCAACAGTTAATAATGAGTCTCAATGGCTCAACTGTGCTTATGGAGTCAAAGTGAAAACGCTGCTCCATTCAGTTTGCACACATATGAACGCATTGGCCTTCATTCTGCTTCAATGACATGAGTCACACCAACTGAGCTTACTGCACACAACCATTGTTTGTGTACGTGTGTCCATGGGCGAGTGTGTGAAGTGCCTCATAACACACCTCCCACTGCTCTATGTGCACATTAATGCTTCCGCTGCCATTTCCAGTTTCAGTGTATTGAAAAGCAGGCAATGCGGATCCCCTCCTTAGACATTACAGAGTCATACATACAGGAAACAACAACCCGTCCATCAAGGTTCTCCTTCATATTACACAGTTCATTCACGTACAACACACACCATCAGGCCGTGACACTTCCACACAGCACTCATTTTAACCTTGCCGTACTCAATATATCCTTTTGTTGAGTCAGACAAGATACTCTATCAGCAGCCAGGCATATGGTCTGTACAGCCAGCCAGGCTCAAGGACAATCAAACATTAACCGCCAATACAAAGGCTATATTCTATATTTTGTACTTAAACTGTCTTGGTTTAAAGATGTCCTAGTTGATGACAAAGACAGCTGATGAAAAGCCCAAATGTCCTTGTTCAAAACAGTCTTATAAGAACACAGAGTACAACCAAGTATACTACAAAAGCCTGAATATGTCACAATGAAACAGCAAACACTGAAATACATGCAAAAGACACCAAGTCTGACCAAGATATCAAGAGAGTGTCCATGTCTTAATATTGATTTATTAGTTAATATTAGCTTCAGCTTAGATTATTTTATATTTGTATATAAAACAAAGACAATAATATATGAATATGTATGAAGATGCATGTATGTTACATTATTACTAATATTTAATAAAATGATGAAAATGTCTAAAATGAATGATGTAAGTCACATGGATGTTTTGTGTGTTTAATGTGAGTGTCATTGGCTACAGACACTGAAACACCACATTTCTTCTGGTAATTGTGAGACGGTCCCTAACACTGCAGCCACCGGAGCACAAACACAAAGCTAAGCGGCTGTATTCTGGCTTCATCATAACAAGTGTAGTTTAGTAAAGTTTGTGCTTGTATTTTGTCATCTTCCATTTCAGCACTGTGCTGGTGAATCTGTTTTGTTAACTGGTGAGGAAAAGCAGAATAATGAATGTCAAACTAACATTAAACTAAATTTAGTGCAGTAAATTTACACTCTGGTCTACAGCTGGGAACTAGAAAACGAAGTGTCAATAAAAAAGTCATTCTTTGGTGTTAATTATTCAGTCTTTTGAGTTGTACAACACAGAATTTTGTTGTTTTTGACATTTTCTGGCAAATAATTTAGGTTGCCAAATATATATTATCATCCCTATATATACACATACACACCTTTTGAAGTTAAATTGCAAACACAAATTAACTTTTTCACAATATTCTGTTTTTTCGAGATGCGCTAGTAATAAAGAACATCACAAGAGCATATCAAGCATCAACATTTTACATTTCTGTTACCTGACAAGTTAGGGACCATCACATAATTTAACAGTACACTGGACTAAAATGAACATTTTTACCATGTTTACCAATAACAAAACAACACTTTTACTGGTATAGAAATAGAATTAGAAAAATACTGAATGTCTACTTTAATTCCAGTTGCTAACAATAACATGTTTGCTCTTATCCTGGATATACAGCACATCAATCACCTGCTTCCTATCCTTATCTACCTTTTAGAGAGGCAATCTAACAACAGCCTGCATTCAAGGTGTCTTTTTTCAATGGAGAGTTTACCAAGAACATCAGTTCTGTTCAGAAGCTGCACGTGAGAGTCTGTAGTTTATTGATAAGGCCTCTGTACTGCCCTATAAATATTTGCAACAGCTCTACACTGTATATTACTGTGATCTTGAACTTTGAACTGAGTCATAAACATCTAGCATTAAGTTATCTGCGTTTTTCAATCAGCAACTGCCTGTAAAAGCAGTGTGGGATTATATACATGTCCAAAAGTATTGAGACACTCCTAAATAAGGCATTCAGCTACTTTATGCATTACTGAAGTGTTCAATTGCACATAATCTTCATGCAAAAATCATACAAATACAACAAAACACACTGGAGAAGCAGCACATGAGTCTAAGGTCATCATGACCAATGTCAAGCACCAGCTAGAGGGCTTTAAAGCTCCCCAGCTTTGAGTTGTAGAGCAGTGGACACATGTTCTCTACAGAGATGGTGCTCCATCCAATACATATGGGATGAGCAGGAGATCTAAAACTAACAATGTAACATCAGGACCCAACCTCAGCATCAAGTCCTCACAGCAATGTTTCAGCATCTACCTCCAAACGTCCCATTAACAACTCAATTACAATAACCTTTTGATTTATTCGATGCTTCATTCAAGAAACAAATGCTCTTCCTCAACACTACTCACTGTGTGCACATCAGTGTGTCTCTAGTCATTGGTTGGCACCGTTCAGCGCAGTTATGACAAAAATCGGCTGCTGCTGAGTGAGAGACAGTTTTAAGAGCTTTGTAAAAGTTTTCAAAGACCCGAGGTGTCAAGAGTATGAAAGCACTTCAAACAGACACAGAAAGGTTGTCTGTACACTTTGTAAAGCTTCAGTGGTATACTACAGCAGTACTAGTGCGATGCACGAGCACCTGAAGAGAAAACACAGGCGCTGTTCTGAAAGACTGACCACTAGAAAAGGCAAAAACATTATATATCCCGTTTTTAGGACATAGTATAAGGCAAAGTCATATGAATTGATTCCTGTAATTATTAAGCTCTTCTCCAACTTTTATTTTCATGTTTAAACCTTGTTTACATTTCGTTTGGTGCTGCATGTTTATGGCATACAGTTTGTTGTCAAAATAAAAGGAGCTTAAACTGTGAATTTACTTTTGAATTGAACTAATTTTTTTTAATTGGCTAATCAGAAAAATAGGTGATAGATGAATAAATAGAAAAATGGCCATTAGTGGTATCCCTAGTGTTTAAATGTGTTGTGTCTAAACTACAGTGATAAAGGGATAACCCTGCAATGAAAACATTAATTGAGTGACACCCCGAGTGCCTCAGTGGGCAAAGACGCTGACACTATGGGATTGCAAGATCCCTCCTAGAGTCAGGGACATTGCAAAGTGATGGGAAGAACCCCTAGTGGATGGGATGGGTTAATTGGCTACATTGGGAGGGTGTAAATGGCAAAAATGCTAGAAAAGTTACATAAATGAAAAAATAAATAAATAAAAAGGATGTTTGCTTGACACCGTTTCTATGAGGCTTCATGAGATCTGACAGCACATTTCTGTCACTGTCTTCCCCATGGCTTCAACTTGGGACAACTGCAAGGCTAGCAGTGCATTTCACAGTGCAGCACCTTCTCCTAAAGCCGCTCAGAGGAGGAGTGGGTGGAAATAAAGATTTAACCTTATTCCCAGTATTCTGCCAGTCTCAAGCAACATTCTAACGCCAACATCACTGACACACAAATCCTCTGCTGGGCACAGGGTTGCCAGATTTGTGTTTTTCCATCCAAATTTGTCTACTTTGATAGAGTCACGGGTTACAGTTCTGAGATGATAGGGTGTGGGCTTTTACAAATTTACCATTGCTGCCAAGCACTTATAGTAACAGTAGAGAGGGAAAAAACAGCTTTGCAGATTTCTTCGTTAGACTTCCTAATGTCAGAAGCTTCAGTGGAATGGGATCTGAAAACAGATGAGAGCAGAGAGGATGGAAAACAGATACTATGATGTAAATGGTTTAAGCTTGTGTTTTGAGACCTGGCAACCCTGTTCAGGCACCATCATCCAAAAGCTTGGAGCTGATCTGTGAACCAAGCCAGGACAGCTAAGCCCACCTTTCTACACGTTAAAACAGTACAGAAGGCTGAAATTAGCACCAGGGATGTAGGTAGAAGCCTGCTGTTGCACACAAATGATGAAATGCTTAAAGTCAGACATACACTGCAATTTTGGAAATTGTGTTATTTGGTGATAACTCACACTGTACATTTGAATCACTTGTAGCATACAAAGCCTGTGATTTATATACTCACACTGTACAAAAGTATACAGTTTGACTCACATACTACAGTGTGGGTGCTCACAAACAGCCCCAGGCACAGTTCTGTCTACATACAAGCCACAGAACCGGTTTAAGTGTAGCCCGACCACTCCTTATTCAGCCTATCATAGAAAAACGTGAGGTTGACCACTAGAGGGCGCACGAGAGCAAGTCCGCTTTGAATGGGAGTGAACGGAGTTAAACTGCTGAAATCGTTGATTCCATGTTTCCTACTTTTTTATTGGCAATGTTTTGTTAATGTAAAAAAAATATATATAAACATGACATAAAATGATACGAGAACTATCCAGAACGTCTGAATAAAGCAACCCGACGCGGTCGTATTTCGGCTATTGAGTGCTGATTGGTTATTAGGCGCCTCCGCTCATTGGCCGACCACAGCGGCTCGTACAAGCGGCGCGGTTTTAAAGTCTTAAAACTTGTGTTTAAAGACATGTTTATTATTCCTACAGTCCAGAAATGTGTAATTCTGCTTCTTGTTTGTGAATACAGTGCATTAGTTTGTATTAAGAAGATTAACGAGTTACAAATGACAGTTTTTTTACTGTCCATATGAGCCTGTTCATTTCTTCTGGAGCGCCCTCTAGCGTCTGACCAACCAGGAAAACATGAACAAGCGGCGGTTCTCAGTAGAGATTCTGTGAAGAATATGGAGCCCTGCGTGTTGAGAATTTACTGTGCTGTAATTCTACTAGAAAAAGGAGACATGCACCCACAGGTGGCCGAGAAGTGTGTCCAAAACATTGTATTCTGTGACTGGCAATTTCAGTATCATTATTACTGTCTATAACCAAAGCAAGTGCAGCTATTATAAAATATAATATATATATAGCGGTTATAACTGTTCTCAAATCTACATAGGCTGCATGTTAATTAAATTGTTATCACTCAAATAGTCTCGCGAGACTTAAAACTGCAAGAAAAAGCGACAAAAACGTGTGACATGACAGAAAACAATCCGTGTCGCCCGGCTGCCCACTCGGGGCTCGTTTGAGCAGTGTTTCGAGCATCGTTTCCTCTTCAAACGCCATCCGATCGAGCTCAAGCAACACCGCAACCGCGTCTGCCCGGCTTTAAAGTGACCTAGAAGCGGCGCGCTCAGCAGCTCCAGTGCGCACAGCCGCTAAACACCTTTAATACCGCCGCAAAAGTTCCGATTAAGAGCCGAACGCGATCAATAGATCAACGATGTAGCCGAGCTCGCGATCTGAGCCTCCCCCTGTGTACTGTTCTGTCTAAGCGAGAACGAAATGTGGGTCAGCAGGCCTTCAGCTTCTTCCCCAGCGAGCAGAAGAAAAACACACGCTCGCTCGCTCGCTCTCTCTCACTCTCACACACACACAGCTCCGTTTCTTTCTGCTTTCTCGTTTGCAATAAAATGCAACGTTTAGCTTGTCTATGGTTTGAATAGAAACGAGCGCTCCTTACCTCGCCGCTGTGGGGGATCTCTCTCTCTCTCTCTCTCTCTCTCTCTCTCTCTCCCTCTCTCTGCTTGTTTTGGTTCAGATGGCCGCGTTGGATTGACTGGAGTTAGAAAAACAGCAGGGCCTACCTTGGGCTCCCCCCGCGCATGCGCACTGCGCACCGAGCGCCGCCGCACAGGCTGTAGAGCAGCAGGAGCTACGAGGATGCGTACACATGCAAAACATGCTTAAAACCAAGCCGAGTACACTTATTTATGTGCGTGTACCACATTTAGCATCCCATGTAGCTTGTAAGGGCTAAAACGCCACTGTTTTGGCTTTAATAAATGGCAATATTTTCCATTTCTCTACTCGTTTTGTGTTATACAAACGATCCCGATCTTTGGCCCTCATCTGTCGTTCAGCGATCTTGGCTCAGAGCCAATTAGGTCAAACTCACCACTCAACCTACCTTTACACACAGTGAGCGCGCGAAAAATGCTCAAGGGCGGGGCATAGTGTGTGACGTGTGCGTGCGCCAATACGCGCGCTATGCGTGTGTGTGGGGGCGGGGTTATGCTTTCAAGGAGTTTCATAATCTTAATTAAACAAGCATTCTCTTTTTTTAGGCCGGCTACCTAGAAGCAACAATAAACTAACGTTAAAATGTTAAATTTAATACACCACATAAGCCATACTGATAAACATTTTAATAAATATACAAAACATGAGTTTGCTTACTTTTATTCACAACACATCTGTTTTAAAATGAAAAATCATATTTAACAATGAATGAATATCATTAGGAGGTTTTTTTAAATTGACCAGACAAATTACATAGAGGCAAAAAGGAAAAATAACATGCATTTAAATTCACAAAATAGGACAAAAATCTACATATACTATTGTATTATATGTTTCTGGGCCCTGTGATTTTATGTGTGATAGGAAAAAATGTATATTCCTGTATTCATGCAATATAAAGCTAAAGACTTTCATTTTACTCATAAATGAGTTGTTTTTTCAATATATATATATATATAT
>BRDA01005875.1:11522-27347 GCA_036984385.1 Crenuchus spilurus | reverse complement strand
AGATTTCCAGTGTTCAGACTGGATGCTCTGCACTGGAGCATGGACATAGAACAAAGTAGGGCAGAGAGAGGGAGAGCATTTAAGAAAACATGTCTTAGACCACCACTTTTTCAGAAAACCAGCACAGAGAAGCAACCGGTTTCATTTGGAGAGAATGCTAATGTTCTCCACAGCGAGAGAGAAGGAGACCAAGAAGAGTAGATTGAGTGCTGAACTTGGCTGTTACCCAGGGAAGCCTCATTATGAAGGCCTCAGCAAAGCAGAATGTACCATACTGTACCGTGCTGCCCAGTACAGTCTTAAATATGAGAACACTTTCTTCTCTGGCCTCATTCTCCAGCTCCCAACTGCCCCAGTTTAAGCACCCCACTCTTAGCCCAACTACAGTAAACCAGATCTGAGCTACAGCGCTTTCCTGAGAAAGTCAGTCATTTAAAAGCTGACGTTCATCCAGCTCAGTTTAGTGAGATTCTGGGCCTAAATAATGTGCATAAAGTGTGGAAGCACCTCATCATTCTACAGGATGCTTGGCAGCAGTAGTTTCACTGATGAAATGAAGTTTTTGATTGGACCCTTTCCTTTTGGATTGCTGTTAGAAAATCACTTGTTATTCTTTTGCCATCTTGCCAAGCAAGATAAACTGGTGTGTTTGAAAATAGTCTTAATTCCATGTCATCATCTTTATGAGAACACAGACTACATTTAACACACTGGGACCTGTTATTATGCACACTGTTGGCCTCTGCAGTATCATTAGTTAAACAAATCTGCAAACTGGTTTGTCTGCTAAAGTGTGGTTGTTGAAGAGTTCTGACATTTGTGTTTTAAAGCATGATTCTGCATTATACATCATACATCCTTCTGTTAAGCATTTCTTTATATGAATCTTCACACCACCTCTTATGCTTTTGGATCACTGGTGCTTCCAGACGTGTAAGCCAGTTTACACAGATTTGACACACACACAGTACACCTACAGGAACTGGATGCATCTAGTTCACCTGAACATTACAACAAGATCATATGATTATGATTTCCACATGACATAGAATTAGCAGACCAGTGGAGGATGGGTCCCCCATGTGAGTCTGGTTCCTCCCAAGGTTTCTTCCTCCAGCTCTGAGGGAGTTTTTCCTTGCCACTGTCGCCGTTGGCTTGCTCACTGGGGATTAGGGATTAATGATTTTATGTCTGTTATTGCAAACCCTGTAAAGCTGCTTTGTGACATCAGTTGTAAAAAGCGCTTTATAAATAAATTTGATTGAAATTTGATCTAGAAGAGCATTTGTTAGGTCAGACACTGATGTGAGGGCCTGGGCCTTCATCCCAAAGGTGTTTGATGGGGTTAAGGTCAGGGCACTGTGCAGACCAGTTAAGCTCATCCACAACAAACTCACCCAACCGTGCCTTAATGGATCCCACTTGTACACAGGGGCACAGTCATGCTGGAAGAGAAACAGCCTGCCCCAAATTATTCCCACAAAGTTGGAAGCAAATAATTGATGACACATTAAGATTTCCATGCACCACAACCGAGGAGCTTAAGCCAACCCCTGAAAAACAACCCCACGGCATTCTCTCTCCTCCACCAGACTTTACAGTTGGCACAATGCAGTCAGGCAGGTAACATTCTCAATTGACAGTTGCCAAACCCAGATTCTTCCATCAGACTGCTAGATAGAGAAGTGTTCTTTGTAACTCCACAGAATCTGTTTCCAGTGCTCCGGAGTTGAGCTGTGGAAACCCATGCCATTAAGCACCCAGCACACAGTTTTAGTGCTGATTTTAATGTCAGATGAGGTTTAGAACTAGCAGTTATTGAGTCAGCAATGTCTTGGTGAATTTTATGCTCCATATGCCTCAGCATTCTGCAAAGTACTCTGTAAATTTACACAGTGTGTCACTTTGTGGCTGAGTGTTTGTGGCTCTTAAACATGTTCAGTAATACCACTCAGTACCTGTGGAACATCTCAGAGGGAAGACGTTTCCCATTCTTTCACACCCTTGTAAAGGCAGACTGAATGAAACACTTCAAATGAAAATAGCTAATTAAGTTGCATTGTTTGTCCCTGGTTGAACAAAAACGGGCCTTAGCAGAACCTTTTTCTGATAATGTAGGGTCAGAGATACACCACCCTGGGGTGTTTAGATCTACCACCTGAGTCTGATATTCACTTGAAAGCCTTCATTAACTGGATCACGTGTGTTAGATTTTGGAGCTGGACTCTATAGGGCGGTAGATCTGGAAGTGGGCTGGGCTCCCCTGGTGTAGGGTGTAATAAGAGTCATGGAGCCTCGGAGCTTAAAGAAAACCTAACTGCTGTTGTGACTATTCAGAGTGTAACACATGAACGAGTGGCCAGGTGGCATGGCCAGAGTGACAGTACAGTGGCGCTTGTCCCAAATTGATTTGTTCAATTAAAGTGTATGATGTCATTCTCTGTGGGCACTCGGTGACCATCCCCAAACAAACAATGATCTGCTGTTGGGCTGAATGGCCTCTACTCTGCTTCAGGGACACAATTAAAGCGCCTGCTCCTATTGGGGAAACATTTGGCACATCCTTGTCTTCATCTCAGTCGGGAGCCACAGGCTAAAGAGGTCGGCCATTCAGAAATTGATTGTTAGTGTCTATGTGTGTGGCGGACAGCAAGATGAGGGGCCGCAGGGCTGAGGGGAACACCAGCATTTATGAATGTTGATAGGCATTTTATGTGCTCTATATATAGCTGTGCTCTCGCAACACAGATAGCAAGATGTGATGGGGACAGATTATATATATATATATATATATGGGGATGGATGGATAAAGATAGAGATGAATAGATAATAAATTATAAGCTATAAGAATAGCTTTTTTACTTTATTATTATTATTTATTTATTTATTTATTTATTACATAAATTAATTTATTTATACTGTAAATTAAACTTTAAACACAAATGTAACTAATAAAATAATTATAAGCTTTTCTCATAATAGTAAGTTGCCTAAATTGCTTGTCTGTGTAATCATGCCAAATCTGGCAGTGCTGTGCAGGGTGCAGTTAGAGCAGGTCAGTAATAAGTGGTACAAGAGATCAGCTGACTGGTTCAGTCTGTATGAGTGTCATCTATGAACAGGTCACCTTTTTAATCTTGCTCTCACCTCTTCTCAGAAGTAAGTGCTATATATTGCCTCTGATGAGTGCAGATAGTTGGGACCAGTCTTTAAAGCCCACCTCTGACTGCAGCATAGATATCACTTTAACTTTGATCTGTTTTGACAGAAAACAGCTAAAGATGAGATGTTCAGTCAGATTCTCTAAATATGTGCTGCTACCATGTGCAACAGGAGACTCACTAGCATTAAGCTCGTGTTTGTTTTCTGATAGAACTACACGGTTATAAAGAAGAGTGTGTGAATAAGAAACGTAGTGGCTTTTCCAGGGTGAGGGTTCTAGTGCCGCCATAGTGAACCAAGAATGGTTTTCTTCCCCATGGGCCATTGATGCCAGAGGGGAATGATGACTCTGGCAAATGATGCACTGCAACTGACGAGTCATATTGGACCAGTTAAGCTCTATAATGAACAATGTGGAAAGTGTCAGAGGTCACCACTGAGCAAACACTCCAAGTCAGCCTGCTATTAGGTAGGTGGTCTGAAATGATTTTATATATGAGATACACAGAGAGTTGAGTTGTCATATCCTGTTTTTTTGTGTGGGAAGGAAGACGATGAGTTGTTGGTGTAGCTCTAGAAAACCTCTCAATAGTCTATGAACAGTCTCATAAGCAAACTCAGCACTTTTAATCTGCCAAGGATCGTGCAAATACCACCAGACAGTGTACTGTTTTAGACTATGGTTAATCATATGCTTGCCCTGTGTTGTCCAGCTGCCATGTCAGCTGCTATCAGCCACGTCTCTGTATACGCCTAACAGCACGTTTACAGTGCTATCAAATCAGTAGCTTTCTGCTCCCTTAGAAAGACACAGCGATCCAGGTTTGCTTCAGCCTTGTCCTGAATGTTTGTTGAGGTAATGATCAAACTGTAACCATCTACAGAGCAGACCTGACCTTTTTTATTGCTGTATGAATGTTTGACCCAGTGTTGTTGTTTAATAATTGCTAACTGTAAGGGCATTTTCTCACTAATCACCATTATTCACACATGGTGAGAGGCAGATGGGTTGCTCTGTAGCACTGAGTGTTCATTGGTCATTTTCGAACAGAAACACAGAATCCCACTTAGAGAGTCAGATGATGTGCATCTCCTATTCATAAGCTCATAACTAATCTCAGGATAACGTGTTACAGGGCAGACTCTACAGATTCAGGAAATGTTTCAATCATAATTCTGTGCTGTAGTATCTCAAATATATTAATGGGAAAAGCAAGAACTGTTGGATTAGACACGTCAACGTTTGTTGATTCCAGAGGTCTAAACCTGAAATTGTGCTTTTCCATGTTTATATTTAAATACAATGCACTGATGTTCCCAAGCCAACATGGCACAAACATATAAGAATAAGCTAAAACAGTTTTTGCTTCATCTCACCAGCAGGTATGACCAGCAGTGGCCACCTCAACAAGCTCTAAGCAAACTGCAAACCTCACTGATCTGTCTATCAAACATGACTTGATTATTAGCTGTTTCCTCGCTCAGTCAAAGAGATGTCAGAGAGTTGTTTGTTGTATTAATGATGAGAGTGCTGTGTTTTCTGTGTGTTTAATAGCCACAGTGTGATTTTTAACCAACCAGAGCCAGTCTCCCAGCAACAAAGGTAACTGGCCTGTCTTACCCAGTGTAAAACCGTCATACTGTAGCAACCCTGTTCATCAGTGACATACCTGACTCAGTTACATTTGACTATTGACGTCATTCTTTTTAGGCATTTCAAACCCAAGCTGATATGATAATGAGACAACAAGGATAGTTGATGCCCAGCTCATGAGTCAGCACAGTTATCTATTCAGGCGCTTGTGTTAAAGAGGCTAGCCAGAAAGCACACTGGTGAGAATAGGACACAGCTTTTTGGAGCTCTCTGATCGCTCCTGCTTGGGTTCTCATTAGTGACAGAATCAGGCATTGCTACCATGAACACAATGGCATGGAAGTCATTAAAGAGGCACTTGTAAACTCGAGAGGGGCCATTTACAGTACAGTTCTCGTCAGTGAGCAATCAACCATTTTCTTGGAAAATGTACCAAATATAGACGCATTCATTGGGTGTAGATTTGGATATATAGGTTTTATTTATACACTCCTGATCAAATTCTAAGACCAGCTGCAAGAATTAGCATTTTGCACTATTGGATCTTAAGAAGGTTCTAAGTAGAGCTTCACAATGCTAAAAGAAGAAATCGGCACAAGAGACAAAAAGTTTTAAGCAGCCAATTTTTTAAAAACTGCATTTTCACTCCTCAAACATTTTTTCAGCTGATCAAAAGTTTAAGACCATAGCCTTTAAAAGCCAAAATCTGCACAAAAACTTGGATTCCATGTCATTTCTGTCAAGTATTTACACTGTCAAGACCTCCTGATGGCAAAAGTAAAAAAGCTCACTGGCTGAATGTGGCAGGATTGTTGAGCTGCATAAGCAAGGCCTCTCACAACGTGCCGTCACTGCTGAGGTTGGATGCAGTAAGACAGTCATTTTGCATTTTTTAAATGATCCTGAGGGTTATGGAACCAAAAAGTCAAGTGGCAGACCCAAAAAAATTTCACCAGCGCTGAGCCACAGGATCCGATTGGCTGTTTGCCAAGACACGGGACAATCCTGTACCCACATTAAGGCCATTACTGGTGCTGACTGCAGCTCAATAACCATCACACAGCATCTGTGAGGGAAGGGCTTCATAAACAAAAAACGTCTTCAAAGGCCACGTCTTCTTCAACGCCACAAAATTACCTGTTTGGACTTTGCAGGGGAGCACCAAACATGTGACACTGAAAGGTGAAGAAAGTTGTTTTCTCTGATGAGAAATTTTTTTTACCTTGATGGTCCTGATGGCTTCCAACTTTACTGCCATGACAAGGAGATTTTTTGGAGCTATGGTCTTAAACTTTTGATCAGCTGATGAACAGCCTGTTTCAGTTAAGTTGTTGTTTTCAATAAATTTCCTGCTCAAAAGTTTTTGTCTTTTGTGCCGATTTCTTCTTTTAGCGTTGTGAAGCTCTACTTAGAACCTTCTTAAGATCCAATAGTGCAAAATGCTAATTCTTGCAATTTTTTTAACTGGTCTTAAGATTTTGATCAGGAGTGTATTCCTTTGCTGTTTCAGAAGTTCATGTCATTGGAAAATATCCCTGAGTTCTTGTGATCTGAGGTTCCCTTTCAAAGAATATGGGCTTATCCCTGAAGCAAACATAATATTGTGCCTTGGCTAGAGTAAGGCAGGTTTGTATGAATCACAAGGACAGTCTTGCACAAACCCAAGAAGTGGACAAGAGGGCATGAAGATGCGTTAAAGGGCTGCACAACCCCCATGAATCATATAACTACAGTTGATCATAACCTTTCCTGGACAGGTGGTCCCTTCAAAGAAGAAGAGATAGAGTCAATCTATGGCATAGGAGATCTAGGCCACCAACAAGGCACCACCCTTTCTTGGGGGCTTCCTGCATTGTATTTATTTGTTGTTTTTGGTTCTAGTTTTTGTTGTTGTTGCTGCTGTTCGTTACTTTTATTTCCTAAAATGTGAAGATAAGTCTAGTAAAATATTAACCCATCTTGTATATAAAGTTTTATATGCATAAAACCTTGTGGCAATGCATCCCTTTGATTAAGAGACTGTGCCCTGGACTGCCTCCAAAATGGAACCAAAACTACACCCAAATTCAGTTACTGACTTGCTCCAGTACCACTACTACTTTAATACATTTCTACAACTCCTTAAATTAAAAGTGCCTGTTTTTTGTTCAACTCATTCATGGATCTATACTTTAAAATAGTAACTGTTTATATGTAGCCAGAAGTTATGGTAGAATTCTGTTTAACTCTGTAGTTGAAAGGACAATAGTTGCTCAAATGCTGTTTGCACAAATGTGTAGACTTTGTTTGATTGTAGTGACTCTACAGTCAATGGTTTAATCCATTGCGAGACGATGCAGAGATGTGGACTAATAAATTCTTTCACTTCTCAGGAAACTACTGATTAATTTGTCTAAGCCTGCAGCAGCCATGAAAACAGAGAAAAAGT
Organism: Crenuchus spilurus; assembly: GCA_036984385.1. NCBI lineage: Eukaryota > Metazoa > Chordata > Actinopteri > Characiformes > Crenuchidae > Crenuchus > Crenuchus spilurus. The sequence goes on along the minus strand of BRDA01005875.1, from coordinate 20,163 downwards.
ATCGCTAATGACCTGTCAAATGTGTTATTTGCCTGGAAGATTGAGAGGCTTTACACAGGAACTCAAGTGCGTTCCTAGGAGCCTGCACATGCGAGCCATCACTGAGTATGAAGCCTTCTGTGAGGGATCTTCTGTTGCCAAACCAAGAAATATGTTAGGGTTCTTCATAGGCCTGACTAACTCCACGTTCACATTCCCAGGCTGAAGTGACTCAAATCCGATCTTTTGCCTTAATATGGCTCAAATTTGTGAATGTGAACCTTCAAGATCTGAGAAAAAATCTGATTTGAGCAATGTGGCTTGTAATGTGAACGTAGCATAACTAACAGGTACTCTAAAGAGTTCTCAACTTTTTAGCAACATTTAATAAAGGTGAAAACTAAATGAATGGAATGTAGCTGCATAGGTCACCATGTTCACTGCCAAGCAACAATGCAAGCTGTCATTCATATTATTATGACATGGTAATTCCTGACATTCCATTGGTTGGATTATGGGCCTTGGAATTTGTGGAAGTTTTACCAAACAAAGACCTCTCACCTGAGGTGAATCTGAACAATAGACCTCTCCCTGTGTGTTTCACACTTAGTTGGAAAAGAGGTGTAGTCTGACTTCACATGCATCAGAGGAGGCCTTGTTGTGATGGTTTACTCACAGTCCCTGTGCACCCTGGCAGAGGTTGAGCAGTTTTGCAAAAGGGAATAGATAAATATCACTGTGTCCAAATGTGCAGTGTTTAAGGACATATCCACATGGATTCAAGGCTGTGATAGCTACCAAATGTGCATCTACTAAATACTGACGTCACAGCGGAATACAAATACCGTACTTGTAATTGGCTTTAATCACATTGCAGAGATCTGTTTTCACATTCAGTTTCATGTGATCACTGTAAGAAAGAAACAAATAATAATGAAAATATCTTCCATCATTATTAAACATTTCTGAGAATACATGTGGTGTGTATACTTTTGATAGGCACTGAAGATAAGGCTCAGGTATAAGGTTAAGTAAAATGAAGGCAATTAATTGATTTTTAATCTATGCTAATTGCAAACTAAGCATCTACACAACATCTACAATGGACAGTCTAAATAAAGTGTTACCAAAGGTGCTTTCTATCAGTTTGTTGTTACAATCTTGTGAAAGACTTATCCTTCAGTTATCTCCATTCACCAAGTTAGCGACTGAATGAATGGCTTATTTGGATTTGAATGAATGAGTTTTACTCACACTGTACTCTTCCACCAGGCTGGTGGACACAGTAGTAAACACATATGCTTTCTACAAGCACACTGTAATTGTTGTGCATAACTGAAACCTGAGTAGAAGTTGGAGGTGGAGTCGATCGTCAGAGCTTTTGGCCTTACTGCAGACGTCTGTGGTCAGCATGGAGACTGACTACTGTTTAATTAAAGGCTTTGTTTCTTCACTATATATGTGCCACTTCACTTGGGGGCAAGAAACTTAGGACACTGTAGGACACTAAAAACACTATCTTTAGACACACTTGATGAAGTCTGCCCTTAAAATCTTTAAGAATAAACTGTTTCATTCTCTACATGAATTTACCCTTATGCCAGCTTACCCTCACTATCTTTAACCTCTTTTCCACTTCAGTGCTGAACCATTCTGAGCACACAGGGAAACTGCTCCAGTGGCATTTTCATCCTCTGTTTAGTTTGGCATAATTGCAAACTGTTCACAGTGCCCTGTAGATAATACAGGAGAGATTATATTCATATACATAATCAATAGAAACCAGGGGACATGTTTGGTGTAACCAAAAAACCATTCCTATTCATCCCAACTGGAAAAAAGTTTTAAGCAACAGAGAATTTAAATTAACCCAGTTCTTGATGCATGTAACCTGCTAGCTGCTATTTCTAATGTGAGGTTAAGTTAATGCATGTTTTAAGATACAGAAAGTTGACATTGATGCTATCACTACATTAATGTTAACATTTGCTAAGCTGATGCTAGCTACACTAACAGTAGCATGCTCCAGATCCAAACTGCATAATTTAGCGAGATGCTAACACTTTATTAACCCCCTGGAGTCTGAGGGCATTTCAGACACTCTGATGTAGTCTGACATGCTTTCACTTTTTTTTTTTACTAATTACACCCATCTAAAATTAATTTTCTCCAAAGTGTTACACAGGCTTTAGTTCAGCACAAACTCAGCAACAACAGAGTCAGAACAGTAAGAGTGTCATAAATCTATATTCTGATTAAATCTGCTCTACACTTAGACTTTACAAAAACCTGTTTTCAGATGTGCTGATATATTGTGAAAACACACTCTAAACATTTCTAGTTAAGACTTTTGAGCTCAGAACTGAATAAACAGAGGTGTTGACTACACACTGTTCATTACAGCTTTTAGACATTGTATGTGCTTTTATTTTTAAAGCTTAACTAATGTGAGGTGACACTCTGTTTTCACTCATTCAGTGGTTCCTAGATTGAATTTTTTTTTTTAGCTACATTGAGGAAAATAATGTGAGCTGACACTCTGTTTTCACTCATTCAGTGGTTCCTAGATTGAATATTTATGAGCTACAGTGAGGAAAATAAGTATTTGAACACCCTACAAATTTGCAGGTGTTCAAATACTTATTTGCAGCAGTAACACATAAATAAATGATTAAAAAATCATACATTGTGATTTCTGGATGTTTTCTTTTAGATTATGTCTCTCACAGTGGACATGCACCTAAGATGAACATTTCAGACCCCTCCATGATTTCTAAGTGGGAGAACTTGCAAAAAAAGGTGTTCAAATACTTATTTTCCTCACTGTAAGTGTGAACACTCAAGGTGAGAGGTCTTTGTTCAGGTGAGAGCTCTTTTGTTTGATGGGGGTCTTCACACATTCCACACATTCCATGGCCACTTTCACCAATGAAAGTTTCACCAATGGAATGTCCAGAATTACCATGTCATTATCATGTGAATGACAGATCACGTGTATGTTTGGAAAATAAACTCCAGAGATGGACTTCAGAGGGTTAAGCTAACTGAGGCTGAAATTATAGAAATGACAGATGATAAATACTCATATCTGAGATGGTAAAGTCGAGTCACTAGGGTGCTATCACTAATGACTAAGTTAAATGACTAAGTTTTGTTAGATGTACTAGATGGTAAGCAGACACTCAATTCTTGACTACTTGACAACTTGAGCTGTGATCCGTACAGCTCCCCATCATATTTTGGCTTACGTGTGAACCTCAGATCAATTACCAAAGTATAACTGTATAATGAGTTCTAGTACACCGATACAGAAAAGGCTGCTGTGTGTTCATGAGAATGTAAAATCTGATCAAAGTGCTTGAGCCACACTATGAAATCCTGTTGTGCACCTATTTTAATATGAACATCATGCCATTTCTTTATAAACAATAAAAGATCAAAATTGTCAATTATTTATTTGTCATCTTCTGTTGCCCTCAGCACAGACAGGAAGAATGGAAAACTGTGACTGGAGTTTGAGTATCTTGACTGTTTTCATTTAAGAATTTGGGCAAAAGTAGGCCCACTCATTTACTCTCTCTATCACTTGTAATGTCTCTGACTGTAGGAGGGTGCAGATTAACACAGGCCTCCTCTGATGCATGTGAAATCAAGCTCCGCCTCTTTTCCAACTGCTGCCTTTTTTGAGTCTTTGGTCATTGTGCTGTTCACACCACACAACTGGTTGAGCTGTACTTGTGAGTCTTTCAGTTGTTGTGGCTTTCACACTACAGGACTGGTCATGAACTACACAATTTTTCATCACAGACTCCTGTCTGCTCTCCAAAAACATGTTTTGTCATTAGAACAGAAAAGTACAGCCTGTACTGCTCACTGTACTGCTGGCTATGAGTGTGCAATACAGCACACTGGCTATGAGCTGGTGTATATCACTCAGGCTATGAGCCAGCAGTACTGTTACAGTTATATTCGTTGCTTCTGCCATTCTTAGGACAAAACAGAACCCGACAAATGTGTATATTAACGGAAGGAAAAAGATACGCACACCGTCACCACCTTCAAACCGGAACTGTCTCTTTTATTTTCATAGTTTTTCACTTGTCAAAATAAGAGACCTACACAAATATCACCATAGTGAGAGCACACATTTGCAGGAACAGCGTGTTCAGTCTGTGGCTGCTCCACCTCACGGCTTATAGTCCTTATAAGGCTCTGCTGCTAACATCTTTATGCATAACACCACAGGACACGTTCAGAGGTGTATAGCTCAGTGGGTCAGAGGTGTTTTGGTGGCACACATAGGACCATAAGCATATTCATGTAAATTGGTTTTAATCTTATGGCTGAGTGGTGTGTATAACTATGTGAAAAAGTGCTGATTTAGAGTTTTATTGACTGTGACCTACAGATTCCTACACAGGAGTCCAATCCAAGATCAGACTTTGCCAGCTTCTGTCACGTTAGCCGTAGCAGTGAGGTTGTATTCTTTTGTCATAGTTCATATAACACTACTCAGAGTAACTGGTACTGAAGATGTGGACATTGATATTGTGTTGAGCGAATGACAGAAGTTTTTGGGCCTGCAGGTCATCAACTCCCCCCCTCCTCCCCCAAACCATGACTGTCTGGTTGATGGAGTGATGGGAGGAAGAGGGGAGGGGCTGGTTAGCCAGCTGGAGCTCTGGAGAGTTAAGCATGCCTTTTATGTGACTACTCTAACAAACTCTTTCTTCTGCTTCCTTTCTCTCCCCCCGTCTCTCTTGCTGTCTCTCTCTCTCTACTTCCCCCGCCCCCATGACCAAATTCTTCCCTTCTCTGGAAACACTGAAAGAGCTTGAGTCATCCTTTCTTTCCTGTGCTGCAGCTTTCTGTGGTCATTGAAGTTAGTTTCAGAATGAGTGGTGAAGACAGACGGCTTTTGTCCGTAGGGTTTCATAGGAGTCGCTGGTTTAGTCACAAGGTGAACTCCCAAGTCAGTTCCATCAAAAATTCTCTTTAATAGGCAAAGTGAATCATGAGTCAGCCATGTGGAATTTGCAGTTTGGCTGTGTAGTTCATGCGGTTCATGGCTGTGAGTGTGGCAGGCTCTGTTGGATTCCAGGTTGAGTATGTAGGAGTGAGTTTTCAGGCTTCTCAGGGATCGTGTTGGCAGAGGTAGACTGGAGTGGAGGCAGAGCAGAGTTAGTTTCATTGCAGCAATAATGAGCCGTGCCTTGTCTTAACAGAGGTTTCATACTTCAAACTTCAAAGCTGAACTTTTGGAGGGGGGATGGAGAAAAGAAACAAGCCTTCACTCGAAACCTGTGTGGAGCGCCTGGAAAATGAAAGAATGGCTGACGCTTTTTTTTTTATCGTTTACTTTCCCATTTCTGCCAATTCCAATTTCTAAGCTCCTCCACCTTTCAAAACATACTTAAACTTGAGGCGAATGTGCCGTTCTCTACTTTGAGCTCTTAAAACGGAGAGAAACCGAAGCAGGCAGGGAGAGAAAAGTGCATGCATGCGTATGACTGCGCGTCTGTGGGTGTGTATGTGTGTGTCTGTGTGTGTGGGAATGATTACATCAGCCTGAGCCAGCCCCATGATTGGTTAGAGAAGTGTGGTTTGATTCGCTACCTAAAAGCCTGTGCCTGTAACCCTTTGTGAGGGGAACAGAACGAAGTTGTCTGCCAAGCTTGAAACAGTGCCATCTGCTTCTTCTGTCCCAAACCAAAAGCCCGGCGGAGAGGGACGGGGCAGTGAGAGGGAGTGGGTGAGGAGGAGTGGGAGATAGTGTGACAGGTATGGTACAGTGAGCCATTGACAGCCAAGCATCTGTGTGCTTGAGCCACTTTTTTTTTTTTTTTTTTTTTTTTTTTTTTTTTTCTTCCCTACTGTTTTTCTCCTCTCTGGAGTTCTGGAGAGCAGCAGAGCAAAGCTTGGGCTTTCGGTGTGTGGAGGAGGCAGGCTGCTGGCAAAAATGCCATCGTGCTCTCCCGCCTGGTGCTTGCTGAGGCCTGTGGAGGTAAGAAATCTTCGCCAGCTCTGAAACTACACAGCACCTCCTGTGGGGAAGGAAGAACCTCTTTTTTTCCCCAGGGCATCTGCTGCCAGAGGCTGGAAGCAGAACGGGCATACAGGGCTGTCTAGAATTGGCGAATACGGAACTTTAGTGGGCTTTTTCTGGAAGCCGGGGGAGGGGGACGCAGCACAGGGCATGGACTTGTGGAAGCTGTGATGTCCGAAGCCGTGAAAGTTTGAAGGATAGCTTTATGAATATGTGGCAAGGCGTGCCAGTTTGAAGATTAATGAAGGCTAATGATTGAAAGGTTGACGAGACAGAATTGGGAACTGTACGGCAGGAGAAGGATGTGTGTGTTGATGAAAGATTAGGCTTTGTGGAACGAGAATTTTTGAGAAAAGCTGGCACAGTTTTGAGTTGACTCACTGTGTGCAGGTTCATCGACAAGTGGGAAATAAACAAGACCCAAGGCTCATGTGGATCTCAGATCAAATCCTTTATTTCAAGCTTATGTTTATAGAAGTCATGTGATGAAATCACAGAAGGATTAGTATTCAGAATATTAAACGTGAACATTGTACTGTACTCTTCAGATCTTCTAAATTGTCTGAAATCTTTACCATTACAATTTGAAGACGCCATTAACTGTCATTGTCATAGCTGTATGACAGCAGGAAGGATCATTATTTTACACAAATGTTAAACATATCTGTGACGCAGATTGAAAACCACTTGGTCCTAGCACTGACTTTTCTAATGTGTAAATCAGCTCTTTTTCTTCTCCTACTCATTTTTGTAGTGGTGTAGCATTGCTAGATATGCTGTCTCCAGTGGTATAATTGAGGGGTGTTGTCTTTTTTTTTTTTTTTACAGATTGTTAAAATCTTCAGTGAGGAAGGCATGGGCAAAGTGGTGGAAATCCCGGCCGACATGACGGCACGAGACCTGTGCCAGCTCCTTGTGTACAAAAGCCATTGTGTGGACGACAACAGTTGGGCGCTTGTGGAGCATCACCCAGCTATGGGGCTAGGTAAGCAGACAAAGCACCATACAGATGAGTGAAAAACAGGGAAATAAACAGAATCGGACGACAATGTTTCTGGATCCTTTAGGCATGAGTCTAACCTTTGGAAGAGATGTGGGATCTTTTGTGTCTGGCTGCTGCATATAACTGATCATTGGCCGAGAGAAAATCCCATCACATGGAGAAATGAGGACAGCAGCACCGAGATGCTGTTAGCTGCGTGTCATTGGCTAAAGGAACACAAGTCTTAAGCAAAGTACTTTATTTTCTGCAAAGCAAGCTAATGCCTACATACTGATGGTTAATGGTAATGATATTACAGAAAAGAATGAGATGAGGTCATCTCACGCGGGGGCCTGCCATACTGAAGTGCTCTGTTAGAGCTGTGTGCTGATTCACAGATGATCAGGATCAGTACCATTGCCAGTACAACAGTCCTCAATATACTGTTAAATAGTTCTAGTTCTTCCTGGAAAGTCTAGTTTGGAAGAATGAACTCTAGTCTCTCTACATCTGTCATCGTTCCTCCCCATCTGTCTCTCAGTGGTTGCTTTCTCTTTTCAGATGACTGGATTTCTTTCTGGCTTTTCCTCTTTGTTTCGTTCTTCCCACATTAGCCTCTTTCTCTTTTGCAATTCCTTATTAGTGGGTTGTATCCACTTTTGGTTTCTAGATGTGTTCAACAAGACAGTGTTGATGCAATTATGGTGGCAAAGACTGAACTTGTTTGGTTTCTTTTGGTAAAATGCACGTTACAGTTTGAGAGTCAGCATGTACTTACCTACTGAAGATTGTATTATTGTCAGATTGTAAGTTATTGTTAAAATCGTTAAATGTTAGCCTTCTCGCAGATTGCAGTATTAAATGAACTGCAGCACTATTTTTGTTCATCAACCTGACCAGATTGGCAAGCTACTTGATTAGATATTTCAAGCATAGTCAGTTCCAAGCCCCTAAAATGTCATAGTAGGTACTTACTCTGCCAAAAGCATGCTAAGTACATGACATCATCCTCCTGCAATGCCCAGTTCTCATCTTTATGGGAATAGAGGCTTAACGGGTCCGAGCTTGCCAGAGGCAAACTAGCAGAGAAGACCAGCAAGTCGGAAGCATCCCCAAACCCTAAGACGTCTGAATAACTGAGCTGTTACTGCTCACTCATAGTGCACATATGTAACATAGTGAAGTATGTATTTTATTGTGATGTGTGTTTGTCGAGTTATACTGTAGTTCTGTAGAGTTACCTGTTACATATGTACAGTGTATCACAAAAGTGAGTACACCCCTTAGTGAAAGTTCCTGAAGCGTCAATATTTTGTGTCCACCATTATTTTCCAGAACTGCTTTAACTCTCCTGGGCATGGAGTTTACCAGAGCTTCACAGGTTGCCACTGGAATGCTTTTCCAGTCCTCCATGACGACATCACGGAGCTGGTGGATATTCGAGACTTTGCGCTCCTCCACCTTCTGCTTGAGGATGCCCCAAAGATGTTCTATTGGGTTTAGGTCTGGAGACATGCTTGGCCAGTCCTCAGAGCTTATAGGTGGTCGAGGCACTACAGCAGTACCTCCTGACCTTTTCGTAAGGTCACCGTTGGACACTTCGAGACCATTTGAGGTACGGGTCCTCTCAATTT